>CAUYLG010058602.1:0-114689 GCA_963573385.1 Cacajao melanocephalus
GGGCAGTAGAACAAGAATCCTGTTCTCTCTCCCTCTTTTTCTTCCTCTTTCTTTCTCTCGTACATTCTTTTTTTTTCTTTCTTTCACTCTCACTTTCTTTCCTCTCTTTTCCTTTCTTTCAAAAAATTAAAAAAAATAAAATAAAATAAAATAAAAAAAGAAAACAAACTACATTTTCACAAGATGATGACATTTTACATAAGTGAAAAGAAACTCTGTGAATTATTTTAATTTTTAATAGAAATGTAAAAGTGAATACAAATATAAAAATACCAAAAGTAAATATAAATATATAAAATCATATAGATTTTTGTAAATGGCTTCATGAGTATACAAGGCACCTACATTTTGCAGTTTCATTTTCACACCCACTTTTGAGAGAAATATTAATAAATGAAACATGAACACACATTTCATAAAATCCATCCATCATATCCAGTTTGTGAGCAATTGCCTTTCCACCAAAGAATATTTTTAAAGTAACTTTTTTCCTCAGAATTGAACTCTGCTGATTCTACTAAGCTCTTTCATTTTTACTGAAGATGGAAACTACTCACTCTGTATTAGAATTATTATGAAGAAGAATGGGGTGCAGGAAATATCATCCCAACACCACTTTATTAAAAGAAAAGAAAATGCTAGAGGAAATCGAAAAAGCTAATCATACAGGTATGTTGAAGATCAGTTTGAATTAATCGACCCACTTCGAAATTATTGACTCACTTTGAACTCCATGGGAGCGTACTATCTTCCAGATTTCTGATGCCACTTCTTTGACATCCACTTGATAGTGATGAATAGGCACACCTCCATGGGAATCCGGTTTGTTGAAAGAAACCTTGGCGGTGGTCTGTGACAGCTCTATGATCTTCACTCCATAGGGACTGGATGGCACATCTATGGACAAACAATTATAAAGAAAACATAACCAAGGGAATGGGAATGGCCATTGTTAAGGATATGGTGTTATGAGAACTAGGAACGAAGGAAAATTGCTACCTGTATCACTTAATATGTTTGAGTTACAGAACTTACATAAACACCTGAAAGTTCTCTTGAAATTACAAGAAAGTACAAGAAAGTATACAGGAGTCAATTTTTATTACCACGGAAAATACACAGCAAAATGAAAATCACATTTCAATGATTGAGGGAATATGTTACTTCTGCTTTTTCTATACAACATAAACATTTTATTGAGGTGCAGGCAAACAATCTCATGTGTGTTTGAGAGAAAAAAAATAAAACAGAGATAAAGAGGGTCGTTAAAATGTTAGAATACATAAATCAATTATTCAACCACAACCATAAATAATGATGTCTTGTGAAAATACGAAATGTATATTCTTTGCATTCACCACAATTATGTTACTAAATTGTAGCTAAGTTTCAAGAAAAATGTCAGTATTATGAACTAAATAAGACTGTAAAATATTTGGTCTAATTTCATTTATATATTATCCAATTAAATTAAAACTTCAGTTGAGATACTGAAATACTATTCCCATGTTTTCAAAATAGCTATAAAATCCTTCTCGTGTGTGTTATTTTAATCTATCTATTACTTACATTATTTCAAGCAGGCAGCATTAGGAAAAAAAATCCCAATGAGGATATAACTGAAAACTCTACTCCAGGAGCATCAAAATTTAGAGGCATATTAACATTAATTTCTCTATCAATCTCTTCTTCTTTTGTCCATGTCACATTGGAAATAATCTTAAACTTTGGAAAAAAAAAATTAAAAATGAATATAAATTTTTTCAGAGAGAAAAAAAGTATGATATCATTTGGCTCCGCGTCCCTACCAAAATCTAACCTTGAATTTTCATACCTATATTCTCTGTGTGTCAAGGGTGGAACCAGATGGAGGCAACTGAATCATGGGGGCAGCTTCCCCATGCTATTCTAGTGATAATGAATGACTCTCACTTGATCTGATGGTTTTATAAATGTCTGGCATTTCCCCTGCTGGCACTCACTCTGGCCTGCCTCCCTGTGAAGAAGGTGCCTGCTTCTCCTTTGCCTTTTGCCATAATTGTAAGTTTCCTGAGGCCTCCCAGGATTGCAGAACTGTGAGTAAATTAAATTTCTGTCCTTTATAAATAATCCAGCCTCAGACATTTTTTCATAGCAGTGTGAGAATGGGCTAATAATATATAAATAACTCGACTGACAAATATGCAGTACATGTGAATTTCAATTGTTGTATCAATCAAGCATTTATATAAAATCTTAAACTGGGGTTGGGCATGGTGGCTTACATCTGGAATCCTGTAATCCCAGCACTCTGGGAGGCCGAGGTGGCCGAATTACTTGAGGTCAGGAGTTTGAGACTAGCCTGGTCAACATGGTGAATCCCTGTTTATACAAAAACACAAAAATTAGCTGTAATCACAGCTGCTTTGGCTGGTGAGGCAAGAGAACCACTTGAACCCTGGAGGCAGAGGTTGCAGTGATTTGAGATCATGCCGCTGCACTCCAGCCTGGGCAACAGAGCTAGACTCTATCTCAAAAATAAATAAAAAAATATAAAAATAAAAACAAAAATCCCAAATGGCAGTCAAATTCAAATGTACTTTATTTGCTAGAATTAAAAAAAGGTCACTGTAGTTCACATAATAATACGCCTTATAAGTGGTACTGAGAAAGAGCCAGGAGGACAGCTTTATGGCCTTTTATATGTAAATACTGTAAATAAATGCCACAGCATATATTTCAACTCTAATTAGTAACTGTAAATTATTTAGAGAGTGTATGAATTACATTATGTTACAACTCTAAGGTTCAGAAACACATGTAGAATACTGATGCATCCAAAAGTCTTAGAACTACTAAAATCATATCTGGAAATATAAATTTTAAGATATCTAAATAATTTTTAAGCTTTCAAATATTCTTATAATTTTCATGTTTCGTTAATCTGCATGTCTTTTCACCTGTAGGTTTGATCCAAAATGTATTTGTAGGTTTTGTCCAAAGTACAGGAGAAAGGCAAACAAATGCACATAGATCCTTTTAAAAAATTGTAAATTCTTCAATCTGTGCTGAGTGGCTGACTCTCTAAAGTCCAATAGGTCTAAGTTGGATGTCAGAGCAGTTACACTCCAGTTTGGGGATATGTGTCAAAAGTGAAGGTAATATACTCTGGGAGATGAGAGGGAGATATTATTGTCTTGGGATCCCATCTTTGAATATATGGCATAAACATGATTGTTTTTACTCTGACTGCAGAGGTTGCACCATTCACCAAGCTGTCCACCCTGTCACGGTGCACCTGCAGAGAAAGAAGAGTCTTTTTCTTTCAGCACAAAGACACCGTCATCAAAACATGGGCCAGTGACTAGCCTCTTCTAGCTGTATAGTCCAATTTCAGATCTGCTGACACTTACTCTAGCCTTTTATTTATACTATTTCCTTTGGTCTCTTATTTCTGTTATTTCACTCAAAGCAAAAGTATGCCTATGACATTAATTCTCTTTCTAAATACTGTTTTATATTCTGGTTTTATACGTCCAACTGTCAACTGACTACTAAATTATAAGTTTCCTGAGGAAAGAGACAAAACATTTTGCAAGCACACATTCACACACATCTATTTATATATGCATACACATAGATACATGTAGCATTGAGCAAAGTGACTGGAATATATAAGTTCTCAGAAAATATTTGATGAATTAAGTATTTCAGTAATTAAAAATAATGTACAAACATTACTTGAGGTCAGGAGTTTGAGACCAGCCTGGTCAACATGGTGAACCCCTGTTTATACAAAAACACAAAAATTAGCTGTAATTACAGCTGCTTTGGTGGGTGAGAACATGTCCAAGTGAATAGTGTCAGATGTGCCTAGAATCAATATCTCTAATTCTTCTCCTCAATTTCTGATCGTTCTGTAATTGCCTTCTCCCTTGATTCCTATCTATCAATACATCACAATAAGTCAGAACACTATTTTAATAATTCCTGCATTATAATCCTTGTATCTATTTCTTCCTTCCCATTTCCTCTGTTACTTCCCCTGCCCTGGCCCTATCTGACTGTGCCTGTAATGCCATTAGTGGCTCTTGGCTTCCTTTTCTATTGGAGTCCAACAAAAACATCAATGCACATGGTATTGAAATGCAAAATCAATCTTCGTAAAGAACCACTGTGATCACATCACTTCCCTGGGAATGGGGTTCAGGAGCTTCATTTTCTTTACAACATTAGTCTCAGTCTTTTTAGTCTCATACTGAGGATCCTGGATTATCTAATGCAAAGATCCGGGTCTATTTTAAAAGACTTTCAGACACAGCTCAGTATTTCAACCGAGGCCTGTGGAAGTTCAGTTTCACCTGTTATTCCTTCATTGTTACCACATTTTTCTAAACTGTTTCCTAGCATTTTTCATTGTCAAAATTGATGAATACCACTCACCACTTAATGAATGAATGAATGAATGAATGAATGAATAGAAAAGCAATTGTGCAAACATTTGTTTAGTCCCCCTTTCTCTTCACCTCTACTACTGGTAAACTGTTGGATTATGAGACTGGATATGTTATGAGAGTTTATGGATTCAAGCCCTGGTCTCGCCAGTTTGGTCAAATAAAGCCTTGTACAAGTCACTTAGTGTTTTCACATTGCAGTAGTTTCTCTCTCAAGTGGATATTAGAATAGTATCATCACTGCTAATGTTGTTGGAAATATTAAGTTATGTTGAGCACCTAGACTAGAATATATTAAAACTGTTAGCGAATGTCAGTCATTGTAATTTTGCTATCCCTCCCTGATCGCCATCCTCCTTCTATTACATACTTTTGTATCCATTGACATGTGTCAATATTTTAGTCAAATGTTAGGCAATGGATACAATACCGAGGCTCAGCTCAGAAATTCTGATGTGTGTAATGGCAAGGAACTGGTGGCATGATCTAGGAGTCAGATAGGTACAAACTCTGAAGTCACTGAATGAACTTCAGCATATTAAACACCCAGAAGTTATTCATCTTGCTTAACTGAAACTTTTTACTGTTTATCCAACCTTTTACCATTTCTCCCACTCTCCAGTCTCTGGCAATCACCATTCTGCTCTCTGTTTCTATGAGTTTCAATGTTTTAGAATTCTACATGTAAGTGACATCATGCGGTACATTTTTATATCATGGCTATCTTGGCCATTGTGAGTAATGCTACAATGTAATCAATATCTTGAAGAGCTATCGCCTCTTGATTAACTGATAATGGCAGCCTATCTTCTCATTTTCCAAGACTAAACCTTTTATCTCTGAATGACATCCCTTTTCTTTATGTCTTCTCCATTTTTTTTTTCTTTATTAGATAGCTATTTTCTTCCCTTTTCTTCTTCTTTGGAAATTTAGTATTTCTTCTCAGTCTTATTACTGTGAATTATAAAGATCCCTTAAATAACATTTGTTTTCTCAATCCCACTGTCTTCTTATGAAACATACTCTTCTTTTGTTCCTTGTTACTGTGTTTCAATAGGTTATTACTAATTTCAGCCCCAATATATTTATTTCTGAGAATTTGGTCTGCTACCACGCATGGTTCATAGACACTAACTGTGCTCTTTTTCCACATATGAGGCTGTGGTGTTGCTAAACTTAGTCCCAGGAATCTGAAGAGTTTCACTTTTGTAAACTCTCTTTAAAAAAAGGAAGCGCTAGCATGAATATTATTCCAGAATAGTGTTTAAAACTATTTCCTAGGTATTTTCTATTAATACACAGAATCAAATTATATCATTTAAGATACTCCCGTTTATCATAAGAAATTGCTGCTCTGCTTCTAAGTTTCATGTAGTGAACTTGGAACGAAAGGCATGTGTATGTAGTTTAGAATGACAGAGGGTTGTGAACGTCAGTCCCACTTTTCTCAGGAGGTGCACATGGACAACAGGCTCTGCAGATATAAATGAGGGTAGCAACCCAACTCTCCACTGTCTATTCATCCCGTTTCTGGGGTGGCGTGGCTATGATTATCAGCGGAGGAGTAACTTGGCAGCAGGGCTTCCTGACCTCTAGTTAGTCATTGCAGACTTGGCATGCGGAACATGCTTATGGTATTTTGTGACACTGAAGGTGGAATACTGGTGGCTGTCTTTGGTCTTGTCTTTTCTCTGCCTTTCCAATGATTTTATAATCATTTTTTCTCTAACAAATCATTTTCTGCTTGGTTTCATCATCAATCTCTGTCTGGTAAAAGTCTCAAATACTAAAAGAATTGGAACATAAGTAACTGAATTTCCTAGATCCAGTAACACTGTTACCTGCAGTGTCACCATAATTGTTTGAACCTCAGGGACTCTATGCTGAGATAGGTTCTAACTAATTCTGTTTTTGAGTGGCTGCCTTAAATCTATAAGGTTTTATAAACATTTTTTTTTGTTTCAATTGTGCTGTGGTTTGAATGTTGGTTTCCCTCCAAATTTTGTATGTTACATATATTATTAAGAGGTGGGGGTCTTTTGGGATGTGATTAAGTCATGAGGCCTTCACTCTTATCAATAGAATTAGTGCCCTCATAAAAGAGACTGAATGAAATGTTTACCCCTTTCACCATGTAAAGACACACAGAAGGCACCATCTATAACAAAACAATTTGGTTATTGGACCCCCCACCAAAAACCAAATATGATGGTGCCTCAATCTTGAGTTTCCTAACCTCTAGAACTGAGAGCAATAGATCTGTGCTGTTAATACATTACAGAGTATAATATATTTTGCTATAGCATCCAGAACAGAGCAAGAAAAATTGCGAGCTTAATCTAGTATTATAGAAAACCTGCCAACACATCTGAAATGCTGTGAATTCCTTCTCATTTCACTTCTCACCTAGTGTTTTCCAACTGTCAAATCCAAATTATTATTTAGATTTTTTCACAGTATTTGACCAATTATATTTACATTTATCCTTCAAAGTAGATGCACTATCTCTCTGAATAATTTTCTTTTGTTCTTATGTTTTTAAGTCTATGGATTAAACTGAGGTAGTCCAGAGATCTGACCTTGATTTTCCAATTTCTACATCTAATGTTCTCCATAGAAGTGTTAATTCACTCCCAAGGTGTCAATGGAAATTATTTCTTCCAAACATGAGTATGTCATCAACCTTCTCACAAGTCATGGACACCTGGATTCACTTATGTTTTAGTACTGGGCATTTCAACAGCGGCTCATAAGCAAATCAAACATAAAATAATTGACTCTCCAAACATTAAATGTAAAACTACTATGAGCCAGAAAAAAATTTTGAATAGTGAATATTACTTTAAAATGTTTGATTTTAAATTTATACATTTTAGATATTTGGAGAAATTTGGAAATTCGCAGTTGTGTCACATTTTATGCTACGGTGAAATCTGTCTCTAGAACACCACCAAGATAATTTCCTAAGATACATGAATCATGCTGCTTTATGACTAAAAATCTCCAAATTTCCCTCATTGTATACAAGACAGAATGTAAACATGATGAATGTTATAAGATCTATAATTTAAGTTTTCTCTAACTCTCTATTCTCAATACCTATCACTGGTCTCCTAACACAATATACCCTTCCAGCCTTCCGTTAAATGCCTTCCTCATTAACAGTCTCCCTCGTTTCAGGGCATGGTGCCTTGGTACAAGTGTTACCTTGATGATTATTTGAGTCTTTCCCTTTTTTCTTCTCTGAACCTGTTTCTACTCACTCTTTCAGACTCAATTCAAAAGTGGACACCTGCGGAAGAACTCATTTGACACCTTTTCCAAGAACTCTAATCAGAATTCATTTTTTTCCCTCATACCTCTGACTTACACTTCTATAGCAACCTTATCTTTTGAACTCTAACTTAGGTAAAAGACCAGATGCCATACACTATTTATCTTCAGAGTCCCAAGATAGAGAACAGTGTCTGGCACTTACTAGAAATTCACTGTATTTTTTGAGTGAGTGAATTAAAAAATGATTAGGAATTGATGCAAGCATGGATTCTCTAAAAATAATGTCAAGTTATCCTGATTTTCTTTTTTTTTCATAGCAATATGAGAATGAGAAAATCAAGAATATGTATTGAATAGTTTCAGAATATCATTGTTTGATTTATTAGTTCTGAAAAGAAAAATCAAGATGTGGACTTTTCCAGACTTCACCGAGCATTATATTTAGGTGAAGAAAGCGTGATATAAAATGAACTAATTTTAATATGCTTTCAAATGTTACGGAGCAAGAGTCTGGCTAAGATATAATATAGGTACACAGTCCAGTAGATTGGCCATAATTCCATATCTTTAGAATTCTGTTCAATTGATCCAGTTTAACCTGTTAGATCTCTGTTCTCAAGGATGACTTATACAGGCTTATCCTGACTGTGGTGAAACTACAGATGAGTGCTTCATGATACTGTACTTGTGCCTTAAATCAATCCTGAAAAAAAGAGCTACAATACTGAATTTGACAGGGTTTCAGAAGGTTAAAAAATGAGTCAAAACTGACAAGATGAGATTTAGTAGGGGTAAGTATAGAGTCCTGAACTGAGGTTAAAAAATCAATTGTGAAGCCCAGTATCGGAAATCTCCCTTAATAGCGGTTTGTGTAAAAAAACTGGTAGGACAAGCTCCTAAATGGAAAACAATGGTAAAAATAAAATGAACTTTATATTATTTAATAGAAATAAGTAAGGCCATTTTCTCATTTTACTAAGGCTTGGTCCATGATGTCTAGATTTACCTGTAATAACTAAAGAGGCATCAAGATACTGACTTCTACCCAAAAGAAAAGTGACCAATATGAACTATAGTTTGGCCATAATAATACTCACCTAATATTTGTTGAGTACTTGCCAAGTGCTGGGTATATGAATGAATTAACTCAGTTGGTTGTCACAGTACTGTTATCAGGTAAATCCTGGAATGACTTCACAGAAACTCTAAGAGGACTGAGGCTCTCATTCCCCAGGGGCTGCACATATTCCCTGATGAGAGCTTACAGCCAAGTCCCTCCCATAAAATTCCCCAGGAGAAGGTGACTTTATCAGAAAGATGCATCAATTCATGAAGTAAAAGTGGGATTATCTTATTTGGCATTAAGGTTTAATGTAAAAAGTTTAACAGTCAAAACTTACATATCACAATGATGAAGTGAATTAAGAAATTAAAAATATATAAATGGAATCACTTGATAATATTTAAAATGTAGGTAATGATCTTTTAAGAAAAGAAATAATCAATATGCATACAAATATACAGAATGCCTTGTCAGATAATCATCTTTTGGAAGTAGAAAATTGTAAGGGAAAAATAAAACTATATAATCAAAATTTTATTTAGCCTTGTGTGCTGTGCAACTTTAATTTGATCCACGATATGTAGTTCAATCCAAACAGAGAATGTTTCCTACTAGAAAGCAGGATCATCACCTAGGAGGTACATTTTAAAAACCCACTTATGGGGAATTCTTAAAATATATATGTGTCTCTCTCTCTAATATTTCTAGTGAACACTTTGATTAAAAGTTAAGAAAAGAAAATTATCAAGCACATGTGAAATAATTTATGTTTCTATAACAACATGGAAAGATTACTTCTTTCTCAATTTTCTAAAGACAGAGGAGATAGGTAAAAGAAGACTACATCAACTCTTGCTCATGAATAGCAAGTCAGGGTTTAATGGAAAGGCCTTGCTTTGTGTTAAGTGACTTAAACCAAACACATATACTTATTTTATTTCCATTTTAAAATTGTTTTTTTTTTATTTTTAATTTTTATAGATTTAGGGGGTTTTGTTACAACCACATATTATGAACCGGTAAAGTTTGTATTTTTAGTGTATCCATCTCCAGAATATTGAACATTGTAACCCAACAAGTAACGTTTCAATCTTCGTTTCTCTCTAAGCCTCCCACCTTTTGGAGTCTCCAGTGTCTATTTTTCCACATGTGTAAACATTGTTTAGCTCTCACTTACAAGTGAGAACATGGCTATCTGAATTTCTCTTTTTGAGTTATTTCCCTTAAGTGAATGGCCTCTAACAGCCTCCTTGGGTTGCTGTTTCTGTCTTGGCACGTATGCGCTCTTTTTACCCTGCCTGGATCCCAACACTCAACACTGGACCCGTGCAACACTCCCAGACTCCCTCCACCCCATTCACTCTGCTCAGGCTTTGACACACCCTGCCAGGATCTGCACTACACCTTACTCCCACACAGGTGCCTACCTTGTTCCGATGTAGGGCTTAATCATTGAAAAGGCAAAATGTAAGGAAAGAAGAAAGAAGGGAGGACAAATGGCAGGAAAAAAGGGAAAAAAGATTTTCGAATGCTGAAAAAGTAAATTTTTCTTATAATAATATTAAATGTGTACAAAAATTTCACACTAACTTTTGGCTCTTAATTTATTCCCTTTGGAAGTAAGGTATTCTGTTACACTGTAAAATACCATGTGCCAAAAGGCCAATGAAATACTGAAATGTGATATTTGCATATATTTGAAAATTTGTATGTATTTTTATATAATATTTCTCTTATATCTTATTTAACATCCCAGTACACTTTCAGTGTTTGTATACTGCAGGACAGAGTAAGTTTCTACCAAATATTAGTATTAAATAAGAGTCCCATGAAATAAATCATATTTATAAATGGTGATGTTTAAATGTATGTTTCCCACCTAAGACTGAGTGTATGAATCATTTTTTTATCTCCATTACAATCTCAATTGAATCCAGCTTTTTCTAAAACAAATTCTTAGCCTGAAATTGCATAAAATTTGGAATATTAGGAGAATTTCAGGAAAGTATTAAAAAGCTTTCCAATATTTTCTAACTCAGCTTAAATGAAAAAAAATTAATTTTTGTTAAGGTTGGACAGAAGAAAACTCACTAATTTAATATATTCATTAGAAGGATAGGAATTAAATATATTTGTCAAAGAACAATATTGTAGTAAGTATTGTGAAGATGAAGGTACATGCACATTAAATATTACTTGTGAATTTCATGGAATTATTTAATCCTCATCAACATAATATTTTAAATACTGAATATTAATACACCCCCCTAAAAATTGTGATAGAAAAACACATCATTTATAAAAAGGAAATATACAATATTGGATAAAAATTAATATTTATATATGTTTATTGGTCATATATCTAATTGTTTATAAAAATATATATTAAAGAAAGGTTCCATAATTTCCTAAGGCTTAGAATTAATTTGAGTAGTGAATGCTTCTTATTACTACAGTTGATTCTTTAACTTATTATCAATGCATTTTGGTGAGACTTAGCATACTTCTTTTCTTATAATTTAATTTGCTTCTAAAACAGTGTCTTTATATTTCTAAACTCACTCATCTTGATTTTTTTTCTCTCCCTGATTTATTTTGTCAATTCCTTCCATGTAATCTCTTTTCTTCCTTCTCTATCAATTCAGTAAAACTTGAATTGAAGAATAATAGGTTCCCTAAGTTACACAATAATTTGACATTATTAGCTTAAAAATTTCCCTTTGAGGTCTTTATGATTAATGGCTTAATATTTAGAATATATCTATATAGCAGTAAAAATGAACATCTTTCTGAACTTAATATAAAATTAAAGTTACAGATAAATTTTCTACCTGAAAAGGTTTTAAAATTTCTTCACAGAAGCTTTGTAGTCCGTTAAAATATAATATTACAATAATTTTCTGATATTACTTTACCAAGTCTTAGAAGACTGTAAATCACATTTTTTCATGTGAGCTATATAAACTATTTTTTAAAATGTATTTTAGGATTCCTAATCAGTCTTATAAAACATAATGGCAAATTTTATAAATAAGTAAATAAGTAATATCTGGATTTCTGGTTTGTATGAATTTTTTTACTCTATATGTTATTATTTCCATATCTTTAGGCTATAGAGGTAATATTATATATACACAATATAAAATATTTTCAAATATTCTAGTTTATATATTATGTATATATATATATATATATACACAATATAAAATATTTTCAACAAATTTATGAAACATTCTATTTTCCTTCAGAAGTAAGACAGTTATTTGTACTTTCAAGTCTAAACATTTAAAATAAATTAATTATAGTTCATTTTCTCTCAGGGTGTTTTAATTTTTAAATTTTTTGACAGGATTCTGTCTTTACTTGAAATACAATTTGATTTTTTTTTGAAATTGAAATAGTTTATTTCTAGATTTTCTGCTGTGTGCATGTGTGTGTGCACACACGTGCACACTTGTCCTTGGTTAAAACATACATTCCCAATTTCTTTCATAAATATCTCACTTTTAACATTGGAGGGATTAGAATCAGCATTTAAAGTCAATCCTGATGAGCAAATACATTCTAAGTGCTCAGTACACAGCAGATACAATGGTTTCAAGTTTTAAATGTGGTTCATTCTTTAAAAAAATAATTTGTATTGTTACTTATAAAAATGTAAAAGATATTCTCTTCTAACATTTAAAATAACATGATGCCCACTTTTTAGAACTTCATATTTTTGTTATAGACATGCTGAAGTTCAAGGTTTTGAAAATAATTTTACGAATGCAAAATTGTTGTACATATTTATGGGGACAAGTAACAATCTGATATAAGCTTACAATATGTAATGATCAAATCAGAGTAACTGGCATGTCTGTACGTTCACACATTTGTCATTTCTTTGCACTGTAAACATTCCAAATCTATTCTTCTATTTTGAAATATACAATAACTTATTGTTGACTGTTATAGCCCTAATGTACTACTGAACAGTATATTTTATTGTTTGTAATCACTTGTAGCTTTGTGCTACTTGAGTAACCTCTCTTTATACCCTCCTTCCCAATACACTTCCAAGTCTCTGGTAACCAAGGTCTACCTAATACCTCCAAGAGATGTATTGTTTTAGCTCCGAAATATAAGTGAGACTACATTATCAACTTAAATTTTCATCTACTTTCAGAAATATTGTGTCAGAACTCAAAAATTATTGTGCTATACTTACCAGCCAAAGCAAGAATATATTCTTGAAATCTTGTTCCTATGCTATTAGTGGCTGTGCAATTATAGCGTCCAAAGTCATTGTCAGATGTAGGTGCAATCTGAAATAATAATAGCAAACATTACAATTCTAAAACATCACAGAAGTTTTAATATAAACCCTAGTATGCCTACTACTTTTACACATGTTTAACTTCTTACCCCACAACTCTTTACCATATATTTTTAATCTTCTTTATTAAGTAAGCATTACTAAATAATATAAATCCTTTTATGATGTATCCATGAACCTATAATATCCATAGGGCTAGAAAATCAGAATTTATATATTAATTCATTACATAAACAAATGGCACCACTTTGATGTATCTATTACATAGCAAAACCATTAGATCTACATATATGTAAAGCTCAGTACACAGCTGGAAATATATATATGTATATATATATATACATATATGCTCATATATATATACACAAACACACATACACAGAGGCACACACACAGATATATATATATTTGCAATCAATGTAAGTCTAAACTTGAAAACAGGAAGCCTGTAATAAAAGGCTTGTTAACCGTTTTCTATGTTTTGGCCTCAGACCAGTTTAATTTAAAGTTCAAGAAAGACTCCAAATATGTTATATTTATCTCCCTTTTTTGAGTTTATTGAACATATAATACAAACATCTCAAAATAATAAGTGCTATTTATGACAAACTCACAGCGAATATCATACTGAATGGGCAAAAGCTGGAAGCATTCCCTTTGAAAACTGGTACAAGACAAGGCTGCCCTCTCTCACCATTCCTATTCAACATAGTATTGAACGTTCTGTCCAAGGCAATCAGGCAAGAGAAGGAAATAAAGGGCATTCAAATTGGAAGAGAGGAATCAAATTATCTCTGTTTGCAGATGACATGATTGTATATATAGGTATCCCCAAGATGTCACCCCACAAAACTCCTTAAGCTGATAAGCAACTGCAGCATAGTCTCAGGATACAAAATCAATGTGCAAAAATCACAAGCATTCCTGTACACCAAGAAAAGTAGACAGCCAAATTATGAAAGAACAACTCCCATTCACAATTTCTACAAAGAGAATAAAATACCTAGGAAAATACAGCTTACAAGAGACATGAAGGACTGCTTCAAAGGGAACTACAAACCACACTTGAGGAAATAAGAGAGGACACAAACAAATGGAAAAACTTTTCATCTTCTTGGAGAGGAAGAATCAATATCATGAAAATGGCTATACTACCCAAAGTAATTTATAAATTCAGTGCTATCTCCATCAAGCTACCATTGACGTTCTTCACAGAATTAGAAAAAAAAAAACTACTTTAAATTTCATGTGGAACCAAAAAAGAGCCAACGTAGCCAAGACAATACTAAGCAAAAAGAACAGAGTTGGAGGCATTATACTACCTGACTTCAAACTATACTACAAGGCTACAATAACCAAAACAGCATGGTACTGGTACCAGAACAGACATCATAGACCAATGGAACAGAACAGGCACCTCAGAAATAACACCACACATCTACAACCATCTGATCTTCAACAAATCTGACAAAAACAAGCAATAGTGAAAAGATTCCCTATTTAATAAATGGTGCTGCGAAAACTGGCTAGCCATATACAGAAATCTGAAACTGGACTCCTTCCTTACACCTTATGCAAAAATTAACTCAAGATGGATTCAAGACTTAAATGTAAAACCCAAAACCATAAAAACCCTAGAAGAAAACCTAAGCAATACCATTCTGGACATAGACATGGGCAAAGACTTTATGACTAAAACACCAAAAGCAATTGAACAAAAGCCAAAATTGACAAATGGGATCTAATTAAACTTTTGAGCTTCTGCACAGCAAAAGAAACTATCATTAGAGTGAACAGGCAATATACAGAACAGGAGAAAAGTTTTGCAATCTACTCATCAACAAAGGTGTAATATCCAGAATTTACAAGGAACTTAAGCAAATTTACAAGAAAAAAACAACCCATCAAAAAATGGGCACAGGATATAAACAGACACTTCTCAAAAGAAGACATTTATGTGGCCAAGAAACATATGAACAAAAGCTCATCATCTCTGACTATTACAGAAATGCAAATCAAAACCACGGTGAGATACTATCTCATGCCAGTCAGAATGGTGATTATTAAAGTCAAGAAACAATAGATGGTGGTGAGTTTGTGGAGAAATAGGAATGCTTTTACACTGTTGGTGGGAATGTAAATCAGTTCAACCATTGTGGAAGACAGTGCAGTAATTCCTCAAGAATCTAGAACCAGAAATACCATTTGACCCAGCATTCCCATTACTGGGTATATACCCAAAGAAATATAAGTCATTCTACTCTAAAGACACATGCACACATATGTTTACTGCAGCACTGTTTACAATAGCAAAGACATGGGACCAAACCAAATGTCTATCAATGATAGATAGATTTTAAAAAATGTGTTACATATATACCATGAAATACTATACAGCCATAAAAAAAAGAATTGGGATTATGTCTTTTGCAGGGACATGGATGAAACTGGAAACCATTATCCTCAGCAAACTACCATAGGAACAGAAAACCAAACACCACATGTTCTCACTCATAATTGAGAGCTGAACAATGAAAACATATGGACTCAGGGAGAGGAACAACACACACTGGGGCCTGCCAGGGAGTCAGGGGCAAGGGGAGGGAGAACATTAGGACAAATACCTAATGCATTCAGGGCTTAAAACTTAGATGATGAGTTGGTAGGTGCAGCAACTCACCATGGCACATGTATACCTATGTAACAAACCTGCATGTTCTGCACATGTATCCCAGAACTTAAAATAAAATAAAAATAAAAAATAAATAAAAACAAACTTTTGGTTTTTAAAAAAAGAAAACCCTACAGACTAATATCTTTTATAAACATAGATAAAAAATTCTCAACAAAATATTAGCAAATTGAACCCATCAAGGTAAAAAGAAAGAATTATACACCCAAATTAAGTGGGATTTATTCCAAGTATGCAAGGCTGATTCAACATTCAAAAATCAATTAATGTAGCCCATCATATCAAGAGGTCAAAGAAGAAAGATTATATGAACATATCAATAGATTCAGAAAAAGTATTTGACAGAATTCAATAATCTTCTTAAGATCTCTTTGGTAAGAGAGATCTTACCTAGGAATAGAGAGAATTTCCTCAACTGAATAAGAACATCTACAAAAAACCACCTACAGCTAACATATTTAATGGTGAGAAACTGAATGCTTTCCCTCTGATATCAGGAACAAGTTGAGGAGGTCTTTTCTCACCATTGCTTTTCAACATTGCACTGGAAATTCCTAGCGAATGCAATAAGACAAGAAAGTGAAATAAAGACATATAGATTAGAATGGCGTAAATAAAACTCTCTTACAGATAACATTTGTCTATGGAGATAATCCAAAAGATTCAACAACAACAACAACAACAACAACAAAACCCCCAAATCCAAAACAAAAACAAAAGTCTCTTCTGGACTGAATAAGCAATTCTAACAAGGCTGCAGGATATAGGGTTAATATACAAGAGATACTTGCTTTTCTATAAACCAGCAATAAACAAAATTCAAAAATCAAAATCCGTTACCTTTAACACCCCCCAAAATAACATACTTTGGTAAAACCCAATATGTACAAATTCTGTTTGAAGAAAACAATAAAGCTCCTATGAAATATATCAAGGAACTAGCTAAATGGAGAGCTATTCCATATTCATGCAGAAAAAGATTCAATATTGTCAGGATGCCAGTCTTCCCAACTTAATCTATAGATTCAATGCAATTACAATCAAAATCAAAACACATTATTTTGTAGATATCATCAAACTGATTAAAAAATTTATATGGAGAGGTAAAAACCCAAAATAGCCAAATGAATATTGAAAGAGAGGAACAAAGTCAGAGGACAAACACTAACTGGCTTCCAGTCTTACTAGAAACCTGCAATAATCAAGTCAGTGTTGTATTAGCAAAAGAATAGACACTGGGGGAATTGAGATACCAGTGGAAATGGAGAGATATGGGTTTGACTTTTGAATCACATAAAAGTTTTAAATATTCAAATATTTATGAAAAATGGTGAAAAATGTAAACTCTTTGATTACAAATGCTAAGAAATGGACCTAATTGTATATCAAGTTATTCTATAACCACATAGGGAAAATGATTCATTTACGTTACTTTCCCTATAATGTTACATAAATCCTTAGTGAAATATAGTCATAGGACAAGACCCATGCAATCACATCTTGTACCTTACTTTGTAGTTTTGCTAATATTAATAGTGTTTATGTTGCATTGGTGCAATGCGTAAATTCGTTAATGTTGCTGGAAACCAGAGTTTCTGCCGTGGAAGCAGAGAGGAACAAATGTAAAACAGGGAATGTGAAGAAGAATCTGTGGTGGTAGATTTGAATTAGAGGAATCCATTTGAGTACTTACAAACTTGTGATTTAGACATTTTATAATAATTTTAAAGTTTTATGCCGTTTGTTTCTTTGAAGGCTTGACGTTTAGGAACATATTCCCCCACCTCCTAGCCTCCAACCCTGATGCAGTTCTGTCTATAAAATGCCTGGAGTCAGTTACACCCAAGTAGCCATGAGCACACTTAGAACCCAGATCTTTGGCCGGGCACGATGGCTCATGCCTGTAATCTCAGCACTTTGGGAGGCCGAGGCGGCCAGATTGCCGCCTGAGCTCAGGAGTTCGTGACCAGCCTGGGCAACAGGGTGAAACCCTCTCTCTACTAAAATACAAAAAATTAGCCCAGCATGGCAGCATGTGTCTGTAGTCCCAGCTACTTGGGAGACTGAGGCAGGAGAATTGCCTAAACCCGAGAGGTGGGGGTTGCAGTGAGCTGAGATTGCGCCACTACACTCTAGCTTGGGCGACAGAGTGAGACTTCATCTCAAAACAAAACAAACAAAACAACCCCAGATCTTCATTGCTAAATAGCGTTGTCTACTAAAAGGAACCAGAATTTTTGGGGAAAGGTGGATTTTTCCAGGGGCAGGGAATGTACATGGTAAGTCTCAGGCACCATGTGCCATAAATCAAGGAAGTGCTCAAATCCAAATGCGGCTGAGTCAAAAGAATAAAAGGACCAGCTTGAAGGTTTCCACTAGGAAAATGATGTACAAGTTGATATTTAAATAATAATAATAATATTAACAACAATGGATTAACATCTCAAGAAATCATAGTGAAAGAGAGAGAGAGAGAGAAGGGAAAAGATTTTCCTATACAGATGAATGCCAAAAAATAAATCTAAAATGAATGATAGAAAATGCCATTTTACATGTCCCCAATGTAATAAGTGATTCAGGCAAAGATTATCAATAGATAATAATACTATTGGATGAATATACTAGGGAATAAGATAGTCATGCAATCTCAAAGTATCATTTGTTGATTACTTATTAATTACAAAGAGAAAATTGTACCTTATTATAGAGACATCTGGCAGTCACCAGCTGATCAAAATGGTCAAACTTTGCACTACCATCATGGGACAGCCTGACATATGTGCCTCTTGAGATAATGTAATACAAAGAACACAACCTAATTCTGTAATGTTCCAGGCAAAAATCTTTAACCTGAGTCTAATCGTGACGAATACATAAAACTAATCCAAAGTGTGTGATATGTTTTTTATAACTACCTGGAATCTTCAAAAACTGCTCTAAAATCAGAGAAGGTAAAGGCAGTGTTATAGATCAGAAGTCAGTAAACATTTTCTGTAAAGGGCAGATAGCAAATGTTTCATGATTTGTGGGTTACATAGAAGTCTCTGTTGTATGTTCTTTCTTTCTTCTTTTTTTGTCCTTGTAGTTTGGCTTTACAACTCTTAAGAAATGTAAAGCTCCTTCGTAGTTTGAGATCTAAGAACAGACCATGCAGGATTGGTCTGTGGGCCATGGTTTGCTAACTGTTGTCCTAGAGTAAAAGAAAATGACAAGGCATAACAACCAAATGTAATTTGTGAACCTTGATTGTGTCCTGGATTAAAAAACAAAACATCTATAAAAGTCATTTTTGAACTAGCAGGAGAAATTCAAATGTTTTCTGTATATTAGAAGATATTTTTGAATTACTGCTTCTTTTCTGTGTGATCACAGTGTTGTGATTATACTGGAAGATGCCCTTCTTAAGCAGTGCCTGCCAAAATAGTCTGAAGGGAAGCGTCATAATGGCCATAATTTACTTTGAAATGTTTCAGGGAAGAAAATAGAAATAAAAGATACTAGAAGTCAATAAGTGTTCTTAAATGATTGAATGGATGTACATCCAATTTACCCATTCTTTTGCAAATATACTTGGAGAGCTAAAAGATCATAAAAATCAATTGCCAGATTCTATGCAGAAATAGATGAAATCAAACCTTTGGAATTGAGTCTAGATTTGATTTATTAGTATGTGAAGATTTGGGTCATGCTTGAATGGTCAGAGAGGAAGAAAAAGTTGATTAGCTTTAGAGTAAAAAGGAGGTATTAAGAGAAATCATAATGACAAATTATTTTTTGAGTTTCAAGTCACAATATTGGATCTATAAATTCCACAGAGACCATTACTCAAACCTGTTCATTTTGCAGATAAGGAAACCACCACCTAGACAGGCTCCGTTGTGTGTCAAAATTTTTCAAACAGTTAGTATAAGAACAGGGACTATAATATATAGTACATCTGTCTTTTCACTGTACTACAGGTACTTAGTATAGCTCAAAGTTAGATGTGTGATAAAGCCCTCATTCACCTTAATGAATAAGATTAGCTTTCCTAGCAATCCCTTCAAATACAGCAAAATGTTCAATAGGGTTTTTTTTTTCTATTTGTGACTATCATCATTGGATAAAGACAGAATAAATAACAATTGAAGAATTTACTAATTTGTTGGAAATTATCCAGTTAATTCAGGTTGAGTGCAAACATTAGGGCAAAAGTGTTATTAAATATACAGCCTCCTGCCTGTCAAATAAACAAAACAAAACAAACTCAGAGGGCCCTCAACATTATGAGGTTAGAAAAAGGGACTCTGGTGTTGTTTGTGATTTACATTGTAAACCACAGAAGTACTTAGACAGGAGATCTATTTGCAAAAGTCTGGTATCTTGTAGAGGCTCCTCCCTAAGTGAGTACAGTTTTTCCTTGCTGTCACAATGAAAATGGATCTTGATGGTACCTGATGAATGATTTAAATATATCACATTCAAAGCTAGGGGGAATAAGAGTTAGGATCCTGGGAGAGGGAGGAATTAGAGGGATGTGAGGTACAGAAAATTCACAGTAGAAAGAGACTCAGCAGAGAAGATGTGAAGTGGAGGAGTTCAGAGACAAGAGGGATGATTTCATGGTTGGCTTTGAGAGATAGAGTGAAGAATCCAGGTGCTTTGAAGATTCACTTGCATTTGATGGGTGTGAATTCTCTCGAGTTTTATATTCAAAATTACTTCTTTATTTTTTAAAAAAGGAATTGTGGGGATTTGTGTGTTGATAGTACCCTTAAATCTCTAGTAGCTGGAATTAGTAAAGTTCTAATTATTTTACATTGGAGCTTTATAGCCAAAGACACCTCTATTAAAAGGAGGTTTCTGTGGGGTCTGTTATGAAATAGCTTTGATGTCTTTACCAAAAGGTGTCTTTTCAGTTTAAAAAGAATGGAGCAGTGGCTGCCTGTGGCTGCCTTCAGTGTGAGGATGTGCTGGAATATTTTATTGTTGGATTGGCATTGAAGTTCTGCTGTGAAATGATTTTTATGAATGCTATTCCCTGGGAGGCTCACAGAACTGAGAATTTCATGTCATGAGGCCATGATCCCAGGAAGCAGAAATCAAATAAATAAAGGTCTTGGGGAATTATGGTCTATGGGATATATTTTCTTCTCAAAATGAGTCCATAGTTCACTTTGATGGTGAGTTTAAATGGATCATAAGAGAACAGAAAAATACATCTATCTTTAAGTGGTAACAAACTTCCGTTTAAGAATTTCTCCTGTAAAAATAATATCTGAAGTCTAAAATTCAGGAAAAAACATAAGGCAAGAAAAGAGAATCGTTATTATGGTAGAAGAAGATGGTTTAGTATACAGCTTTAAAGCTTCTGATTTGATGATATTTATATTTAGGAAATGGAAAATGGCAATTTGGAGCATTGTATTCCATAAAGTTATATGCTTGAGGGTTCTTTTCTAACAGCCATATTAAAAGGGTTTCTTGGTTAATTTCAAGAAAGAAGAGCCAAAAATAGCTTGCCTACAGTTGAAGACCAAGGAATCAACTTTAACTTGAAGCACATTGCAGAGAACTGCTGGTTATGTTCTGAATCAGTGCAGTCATCTCTGTAGCAGAATAATTCGAAAAGATTTTTTAAAGTATGAATTCTTACATCCTGACCTCATAAAAATTCTGAGCAAATGTTTAGTAGGTCCAGCTCAAGGAAACCATATCACTATCTTCTAGGAAATGTTAGGAAGAACATTTTAGAACACAGTGGAAGAACAATAATTAACAAAAGCTTCATATTCAAATATGAGACACAGACCTCCTTTAAACACTCCTATTCTGAAAGACTATCAGGCTGACTTATCTATTGATAATAACAATGATTTGGACAACTTTTGTAATATGGATTAAAACTCTAAATAATTGAGACATTTGTGATCATTAGCAGAACCCAAGTCATTGAAATATAAGAGTGATAAATACAGGATTTTTCAATCTGTAGTGAAAGGAAAAGAAAGTTTTGGAGTTAGTTTTTCCTACCAGAGTGGTATAAGAGTCAAATGATGTATCTGGTAAGAGAACACTGAAAAACTCTACTCTATACAAATACTATAAAAAATTAATGCCAAGCACTATTGAATGCCCAATATATGTGCTTTTAATGGATTTTAAGCATTTAAAATTGTCTGCTTGTAATTTTTCCATCCTATTGTATAGATCCTCTACAAATCCACCATTAAAATGAGGTAAATAATAGTAAACACAAACGCTGCAGGACATGATATTGAATGCCAATATGTAAGTGAATCAGGAATATTATGGTAGAGCTAAAAAACTAGGACTGTGATAAAACATACAGGTTGATATAATTCTATATATTTCTTTTAAGAAATAACTGTTTAGAATACATTCTAAATTCAGATTGCAGTTTCCCATCTAGCATGTGATGCCATGATTTTGGAGCCTTCAGTATCAAAGATAAGACTAGAACAATGAGTATTGTAAGAATAATAATGACTATATGAAGACAATACAAAATGCTTTACTTAATTTAGCTCCTTTCATTCCCATAGTTTTGTGGAGTAAATTTTTTTTCATTAAAAACAAGGCTAAGTAACTTGCCCAAGGTCATGCAGATAATAGCTAACAGAGTTAACGCTAATTCTACTCAGTAATCTTAATCACCACTCTAGCATTGTAGCTCAAATTAGAGAACACACAGGCTCCTCTTTTCTATGTGGCCATGGGGTAGTCACCGAATCTGACATGTCAACTACCCCTAGTTGAGTGCTGCTTTGAGGGGACAATGAGTCTTTGGAGTCCCTTTGTATTCTGTTGGCTGTGAGAACAGGGACTTGGGTTTCAGGGGACTTTGATTTTAGCACCCTCCTCCAGTAGGTAAATGTTGGAGGTGGATAGGGAAGAAAGTTCAGATCCTTGCACAAGACAGATACGTAGGTACTTCAGTCAATCTGGCAACATGGGCTTCCAGAAGGATCTTCAAAGCGGCTGACATGATTGACTCCCCGTTCTATGTCCAACTTGCTGAATTATGTGCATCCAGAGAATACATATGTGAACAAAATCAATTGATTTCCTGATTCAAAGGAAGATGAACAAGACGGATGCTAAGAAATGTTCTCCCTGTTTTTTCTGTAATTGAGCATTTTAGTAATCTATCCAGAAGTATTTTTTAAAGTCTTTAGAGTCAAAGACGCCACAAAAATATTTAAAGGAGTTCTAAGTAATTATATCACTGATCTTCCTGTCCACACAATTCCCAGCTGAGCAAAATTATGATACAAAGTTTGGAGAGCAGAGTTATGATTTACTGTAGTAGCTCCCAAAGAGATCCATCAAGTAAGCTGGTAATACAAACAGCCAAATGTTCATCTGGAATTTTTATTGTGAATTGAAATTTGTACAGAATATGTACTCACTTCTTTTTATTGGGGTACTGTTGAAGTCCAATAGGAAATTACAAGAAAGAAAGATTAAAAAAACAACATCCAACAGACACAGCAAGGCATTTTGTTTTATCTCTGCTGTGGATATTTTAACAGATACCTCAAGCTACATAAACCTAAGCTCATCTGTCACTCAAGTTTCCTTCCATTTCTCACTTCACTTACCAACTTGCAAAGATTCATCTCTTCTTCATTCCATTTAAAAATAGTTTGGACATTCAGTTTGAGAAACAACATACGACAATTAAGGAGATCATTCTTTTCCTGCCCTCTGATATCTATATCTATTCAGTCAAAAATAGTACTCGCAATTCCACATTCTAAAAGCCTCTCCAATCCATCCTCCCTTCTTCATTCTCATTGCCACTGGCTGCTTAACTCAGGCCCCAAACATCATTGGCTTGGACTTTCCTAACAGTCTCCTATGTCCCTCATTGCTTGCAAATCTTCAATTTATGTCTTAAATTGCTGCCACAGTTATTTTTCCAAAATCACATATCTAATCATTGTAGTTTTCTAGTTACAACACTTTAATGTATTCCCATGACCTAGAGGATAGTCTTAACTTTTAAGCAAGGTATTTAGCCTTCTTTACATTCTGTCAGTCTGTAGTCCTCATCTTCTGTGGCCCTGTTCAACTATTTATGCCCCAAAGCCCACTCCTTAGATACCAGCTGTGTTGGGCTGTTCATCCTTCTCTAAACTGGTGACTCTCAAAGTTAAGGGTGCATCAGAATGATGAAGAGAGCATACTAAAACACATCTCCAGAACATCTGATTCGAGAGGTCTGAATTGGGTGGGGCCCGAGTCTGCATTTCTAACAAGTTTTTGTGCGATGCTGAAGATGTTGGTCGGGGGACCACATTTTATGAATCACTTCTCTAAAGCAAACCAGATTTTCTACCAGACACCGTTTGATTCAGCTCAAAAATCAGAGCTGGATGTAGTGGCTCATGCCGGTAATTCCAGCACTTTGAAAGGCTGAGGCTGGTGAATCTCCTGAGCTCAGGAGTTTGAGACCAGCCTGGGCAATGTGGTGAAACGCCTTTTTTTGTGCTTTTGAAACAGAAGCACAAAAAAGTTACCTAGGTGTGGTGGCACATACCTGTGGTCCCAGCTACTGGGGAGGCTGAGGTGGGAGGATCACTTGAGCCTGGGAGGGCAGAGATGACAGTGACCTGAAATCTCACTGTACTTCACCTTGGGTTACTGAGTGAGGCCCAGTCACACACATACATTACACACAAAAATTAAAAATCATGGGTTTTTTTTTTTTTTAGTGGATCCTGTCTTGACCACTCCCTAAGTGTACATAGACCTTATTTTAAATCTTCAAGCATTATTTATAATACACAAAGTTATAGTTTGTTAATCTGGCTGTCTTTTTCCTTGAAACTCCTTAAGGATAGAGAGAGTATTATGTTCATTTTAATATTCCCAGACTTAGCACTGTAGAGACGAGGTAAATTTCCATTGCTGAATGAATGAATACTGGCAGTATTATATCTGCATTCCTGACTGGGCCATTTTCCAGATGTAGAATTGGCCATGCTGTCTGTTAATTTTGAAAGCTACTAGTCCGTGTATTTCAGTGACCTTTTGATAACATTTCACATTGCATAACAATTCACCAAAGGGAATTTCAAAGTGATTCTAATCTTACATTCTAATGAACAAAGGAAACATACATGACAGGTAGTCAGAAATCAGTCTGATGAAATTCAGTACAACATGAAACAAAAGACTTTAAAATTATTCTGGAAGTTTTATGAGCCCCTGTCTAACATCATTTATTTGCTAAAGGTGTGGCTACCCGATGAAAATATAACTAGGATATTGTGACAGTTAAGTGAAAAGCATCAGGTGAATGAAAAAGCAGTCATAACAGTGGCTTGGCAATGTGTTGACTACAGCTGATTTATTGTTTCACCTTCAACTGATTTTTCTTTCATTGTGTCAACACAGTTTGCAGGGCATATATGGATTTATGTGATCCACAGAGATAAGGAAAGAATTATTAGGGAAGGCTGAACTCTTTTCTTGGTTTTAACTCACAAAAGTCATTGATCCGAAGTCACTGATTAGGCAACTCAGTGCCAACTAAGGAGTCAGGGCCAAAAATTTTCTACTTGATTGCGTATGTAGCAACTGAAACTCTTGCTCGGGTTTTTAGAAGAACATTTCTCAACACGGACAGCAAAATCCAGAGGTGTGAAAGAATGGGACAGTTTATGGAATGCTGATTGGAGTGGACTGGGGGTGGGAGATGGAACTGGGCAGGAAAGCCGGCTCCAATTGGGAGCAGCCTTGCGTGTCATGCCAAAGAGTCTGAATTTGATTCTGCAGGCATTTGGGAGCCACTGACCTAATTCCAGATTGAGAATTAGAGAAGCTAGGAGCAGAAAGACTAATTATAAGGCTACTGCAAAAGATTGGGACCTGAGCCAATGCAGGGAATTGAGGATGGTCAGAGAAAGAATTTATAAAACTTAATGACCATGTTAGTCAGGGTTCTCCAGAGACACAGAACAAATAGAATGTGTGTGTGTGTGTGTGTGTGTGTGTGTGTGTGTATGTGTGTATGTGTGTGAACTGGCTTACTTGATTATGGAGGCTGGCAAGTCCAAAATTGGCAGGATAGGCTAACAGACTGGAGACCCAGGGAAGAGTTGATGTTGCAGTTCAAACCTGAACTCTGTCTACTGGCAGAATTTCTGCTTTCCCCTGGGGGTGGGGGGGTCAGTCTGTTGTTCTATTACGGCTTTTAACTGATTAAATGAGGCCCACTCATGTTAGGGAAAGTAAACTGCTTTACCAAAAGTCCACCAGTTTAAATGTCAATCTCATCCAAAAACATCCTCATAGAAACATCCAAAATAGTATTTGACCAAATGTCTAGGGACTGTGGCCCATCCCAATTGACACATAAAATTAAGTATTACAGTGACCCATTGGATGAAGGGCTTAAGAGTGAGGAAAATAAATAATAGATGGTTCTGTGGTTTTTAGCTTGGATAAATCAAACGAATAGTGATGCTTTTAACGAAGACAGGATTCCTGGGGAGAGGGCCAAATTTTGGTTAGAGAAGATTTTTTTCTTGTTTGAGAAGCATTTATTGATCATCAGCCTTGCACCAAGCACTAAGTCAAATATTTCTTCTTTTTGGTGTATGAGGGAATAAATACATAGAAAATATCGTATGAAGTGAAGCCATTGCATAGTGATTCCGCTGTGCTTTAGAGGCAGGGACCCTAAACGTTTGTAACTTGGACCAGCTGCTTAACCTGTCCTAGTGTCATCTATACAATTAGCATTTCTGATAATTAGAGAGCCTATATATATATATATGTATATATGGTACCTGGCACATAGTAGTTTATCAAAAAGTATCTCCAGAATGCTTAGCTATGTTTTTACTGTATTGATTATTGTAACTAATGTAGAGTGCTAAACACATATGACACAGGCTTTTCCCTGGTGCCACGACAGTCTCAGGGGACATGGTTGTTGGGAAGGTACTAAGTGACTCTGTCTTCCGTTATAGTACGCTTTAGCTCCTTAGTAGCTTGAAGCAGATAACTCCCAAGGGAACTCTGTTAGACCCAGAGAATAACCCAGGCGCTGGTCTCATTAGGGTTTATTATCACTTACGTGAACAACATTTAAAAGACCTAGTAGTGCATATATAATATTTTATTAAAGTTCATAAAAGTTATAAATGAGTTTAAACTCTAGAAAACAAATTCACTCCCCTTAAAAATTATTTAATTATAGCTGCTAAAATTACATACTGATATCCACATTTATATATATATAAACTCAGTTAATCAGTACGGAAGTAGATTTTACTAGTTGATGTAATAATTTAGTATACTTTAACTATTCCTTATTGTGAATAGGAACTACAGACTGGATAGATGATGGGTGTTTCAAAATCAGAGGTAATGCTCTAAAATAAGGGTCAGAAAACTGTGGCCCATGGGCCAAATATGTTTTACTACCTGTTTTTATCAATAAAGTTTTATTGGAAAATGGCCACACTCATTTGTTTAGTCTTGTTATCTAAAGCTGTATTTACTCTATAATGGCGGAGTTGAGTAGTAAGAGAACATATGGACTGCAAAAGCTTTACAGAAAAAGTTTGCTGACCCCTGCTCTGAAAGGATTTTGGAAACTTGGCTTTACATCAGAGTTAAAAAAAGTACAGAAGCTATAAAGGCCCAACTTAAGGAGCCACTGTACGTGATTTATGCTGGTAAGATGGAAAGGAGGATTGGAGGAGGGGTGAGGTCAGGCAATATAGTTTGGATATTTGTCCTTACAAAATCTCATGTTGAAATGTGATTTCCAATGTTGGAGGTGGGGCCTGGTGGAAGATCCTTACACTGTGGGTGTGGATCTCTCAGGAATGGTTTAGCACCATCCCCTTGGTGATAAGTGAGTTCAGTTCATCCAAGATCTGGTTGTTTAAAAGAGTCTGGGACCTCCTGCTTTGTTCTCTGTGCTTCCTGTCTCATCACGTGATGTGCTGCCTTCTCCTTTGCCTTCCGCCATGATTGTAAGCTTCCTGAGGCCTCACTAGAAGCAGATGCTAGCACCCTTCTTCCTGTACACCTTGCAGAACTGTGAGTCAATTAAACCTCTTTTCTTTATAAATTACCCAGCCCCAGGTATTTCTTTATAGCAAAGCAAGAACAGCCTAATACACTGGGGAAAACTAGAGTGTATGAATGGCGTCAAAGGACTATAGCTGATAATCCATTTTTGCCAAAGAGAAACACAAAAGGAAATACAAGCCCCTGTGTATCACTTCTTCCAAATTGAGAAAAGAAGCCAAGTTTCCATTTCTTTAATAAAATTTTCAGGTTCTGAGTCATTTTCAGAATAAACCAAAGAGGTCTGGCCACTAACATTTTGCCACTTTTGGCGGTAAATCACCTGAGATCAGAAGTTTGAGTCCAGCAAGGCCAACATGGTGAAACCGTCTGTACTTAAAATACAAAAATTAGTCGAGTGTGGTGGCAGGCACCTGCAATCCCAGCTACTCAGGAGGCTGAGGCAGGAGAATCACCTGAACCCTAGAGGCAGAGGTTGCAGTGAGCTGAAATCACACCAATGCACTGATCTACAGTGGGCTACAAGAGTGAAATTCCATCTCAAAAAACACTTGGGCAAATACTGTTGTGAAACAACAGATAATAAGTGGAATAAAAAAATGATACAGCTGATTCAGATTTTATAGTTTTTTTTTTCAATCTGTTTCAGTGGACAGATTGAAACTATGCAATGTAAAGAATGACAGACAGCATGGGAGGAAAAAAGCACCAGGCACATCCATCAATTTCAACATAAGCCCTATCCCTTCCAAGGAGATGATGTCTGAAGAGAGGGAGGACAGAGACATGGCAATGCCTGCAGGAGGCTGAGCAACTGAAAGAAGTAGAAAAAATGCATTTACCTGAGCTGCCAAATCACAGCAGATGGTGAGATCTGAAGGGAGACAAACATTAAGGCCTGGAAAGCAAGCAATTCATCCTGTCAGCTTTCAAGGGCTGGTACAGCTGAAAGATCAGCCCCAGAACTAGATGGAAACTGTATAGCAGTGATGTTTGACAATAGTGAAACCCGTCTATCAGATGCATGATGGAGAGGTAACCTGCTGAGGGGAGTGGAATCCCTTTAGCAATGGGAAGCACCTCCAAAACTGCTTGGGGTTAAAGAACAGAAATTAACCAGATGTGAGAAATTGAAGAAAATAGGGCATGCTGTACAGCAAAAACAAACTGGCAGACAAATGAAGTGATAACTCTCTTCAGGTAGAGTACAGAGGCGTGAGATAGGCTTGGACTAAGAGAGAACCTGTAGGTTCTGGTTTGGTTTTTCTAGTTTCTGGCTCCCAAGGTGACATGGAGAATCTTTAGTTGCTGCCTGAAACACTGGCAGGATGATGGAGTTGGGATGGCTGATTCTGCAGTATAATTTTGAGAGGTGCTTCAGTCCTGTCCTGTATGCATTTCCCACTCATTCATGTATTTATTGGTTTGATGCTTCTTGCATTTGTTTCATAAATATCTAGTTAGATGAGTGCCTTACTGTGTGTCAGACACTGTCCTTGGTGCTGGAGATAGCATACTGAACAAGACAAAATTCCTTCTTCCTGGAGCGAATATTCTGTTGGGGAAGACACCACTTAATAGGCTATGTGTTCATTTCTTCATTTTTCTCTTTTCTAAAAAGGACATAATCATATTTATATTTACTTATAGGGGACTGTGAGAATTATTGAGAAATTTCTATAAGTGATAGCAGAGAGTCTGTCTGAATTACTATAATTAACATTTTTATATATTTCCCAGGCTCTGTTGATATTATCTTACTAACAAACATTTGATGATGCCACTCCCTTCTCTGAAGTCTTTTTATTATCTAGAGCAGGAGTCAGCAAACTTTTTCTGTAAAGGTTTATATAGTAAATATGTCACATTTGGTGGGCCATGCAGTCTCTGTCACAACTCCTTAACTGCCACTGTAGTGCAAAAGCAGTTATAGTCATATGTAAATGAATGTGGGTGACTGTGTTCTAATAAAACTTAGTTACAAAAACAGGTGGTGGGCCAGGATCAGCCCACTGCTTTAGTAGAGCATGAGATTCCAAGTCTTTAGTAATGTGTACCATAAAACCTAATTCCCAATTGCAATGCCATCTCATGATCCTCTATCCCTGTGATTGAAATAAATAGCTTGATGTTTCCTGATTTCATAACATACTTTCTTATCTCTTTTAATAGTTGAAAATGTGCTTATATTACTTAAATAATGCAGAGTTTCTTAAAACTGAATGAGAGCCTCCTATGCATACAATTGTGTCACTCTAATTTTTCATTCATAAAGATGTCATCGAATACATCATTTCTATCTCATTCTTTTAAACGGTTGCTTATTAACCCCTGTATACAGATGAATCAGAATTTATTTAGCCAATCACTCTGCCCTTCAAGCTTCCTCACCTTGAACATGTTGCATCTTCTGCCGTAAGAAACTTAATTTGCCTATTTGGCAATCTTCTTGGGCTCAAGAACGAGGTTAAATCTAAGTTTCTTTGTGAAACCTGCCCTTCACTCCCTGGTAAAATTTACTCTGCTCCCATTTATTATATATATATAACTCCACTGTGTCCCTTTAATAGTCCAGGGTGGAGAGCCATGTGCTAGCTAATAGTAATACATAAAATTTAAATAGTGTTTACTCCATGCCAGGTGCTTTTTTTTTTTTTTTTTTTTTCTTGAGTTGGGGTTTTACTCTGTCACCAAGGCTGGAGTGCAGTAGTACAATCAAAGCTCACTGCAGCCTCAAACTTCTGGGCTCAAGAGGTCCTCCTGCTTCAGCCTGTCAAGTATCTGGGACTTGACATGTGCTCCCACATCTGGCTGATTTTTAAATCTTCTTGTAGAGATGAGAGCTTACTGTGTTGCCCAGGCTGGCCTTGAACTCTTGGGCTCATGCAATCCTCCTACCTCAGCCTGTGTAGTAGCTGAGTGTGGGGATTACAGGTGTGAACCATCATGCTCAGCTGCCAGGTGCTGTTAAAAGCACTTTATTTGCATTAACCACACCTAAGGAATCTGGTTTCTTGATGCCATGATTGAAGCACTGATTATGATGTGTTTTACTTTAGTATTCTAAATTTTAAAGAAAGTAAGATTTTTTTTCTCCTGTTACTTGAAAGCAAAGGAATCCTGCCTTACATGGTATTCAAGATCACCCAGCATTGTACATTGACCTTGGCAGGTGCAATGTAAAAGCTGCCTTGTCGCTTCTTTAGAGCACGAAGCTTCCTGACTGTGGTCATCAGGCCTTACTTTCGTATCACCAGGGGCCTGGATAATAATTTGCTCATGTTGGAATCTCGGTAAATATCTGCCTTGTGAGTTAATGACTCAGCTGTAGAGATGAGATGATTTACTGAGTGGAAAGGGAGTTGGACAACTTAATACCTTTTCTGAGCCCAGTTTCTTCATCTTCTAAGGGTTTGTTGTTTTAACAGCTTTGTTGATGTAAAAGATTAGGGGTAAAGGACATGGTGACATTACAGACTTGAGCACTAATAATTCAAGTTCTAGTCTAAGTTGCAGTTTTTCAGAAGTCAAGTGCTTAGGAGAGCCTTAATTTAGAATGCACTTATAATCTATATTATATGAAATTTTAAAAATCTACAGTGTTTTTTTAGATTTTTTTAAAAAAGACACCTGGACTAGGATCCGTCCACCATGTTCATAGGTGATAAAGCTCTGTAGAGACCTGGTTTTCTGGCAGCTCATCAATACCTATTGGCATCCTCCTTGGAACTCCATTATTGACGTGAACAAAGGTAGTATCCAACACCAAAGAAGTGAAGTCGGAATGAGTATCCCACAGCACCACACATTTCCACGTTGGCAACAGTGCAGAGTGGTCACTGACTTCTGGTTGATTGATAGCTACAGGGATGTATCTCAGGACAGGCAGTAAGTTAAAGGCAATCCTGCACTTGCAGTGTTGTATTTCATGGGTTCCTTGGTGTGACAGGATGAGCTAATAATACAACTATTATTCACAGAGCCAGGTACTATGCAAAATGCATTACACATATTTTCTCATTTAATCCTGAAAACAACCCTAGGATGTAGGTGTTTTTAATCTCCGTGTTGCAGATTAGTAAATTGAGACCTAGGTTAAGTTTCTTAATTTACTTATGGTCATACTAAGAGTGATAGAGTTGGATCTGAGTGTCTCTGACTCCAGGCCTATCTCATTTCACTGAAGCCATCAAGACATGAGAATTCAAATGGAAAAGTTGTTTATGACACTTTTTGTTTTCTTAAGAGAACCTAAATTCAGTTTCAACTTATAAATCATTTAGGAAGGGAATCAGAAACTCCAGGTTGTTATTCTTCAACCCCATAACCCAAAACATTTGATTAGTAGAACTAGTGAATATTTTGAGCTATTTATAATAGTATAAACCCTTCCCTCTTCAAGATCCTGAGGATATGGGAGATTATTGCCTCACTGAGGAATTCCAGGAATGGGAAGAAATAGAGAAAAAGGAAGAAAAAGAGCTGCTGAGATTTATATTCATTTTCCTCAATACAAAGGCAATTCACATAATGACTCAGTTATAGAACTGATTCTGCTTTTGTATGACTTGAGGCCAAATGAATAGTATCCCTAGCAATTGCCTGTGGCCCTAGAACCAAGAAGATCCTCCCAGATGCCCAGATATGCATGCCTCAAGAGCACAGTGGAACTTCTATGGACACTTACTGGCTGCCACCCTGGAGTTGCCCCAGTGGGTGGAAGAGAGCATGACTTACATTATCAGTAGCCTCTGTTAGTGTAAGGCTTTCAGGAGGTAATTCTCCGTAGGTGTCTCAGCTTCTGCATATCTTGCCAGCAGAGGCACTGTCTTTTCAGGGCCACTTGTATAGCAAACAGCCTTGGAAGACAGAGATGGCATCTGTCTTGAGCTGGGACTGGTTTGCTTATTGTCCAGTATAATAAAGATAATGTCTCCCTTGGGGGCAAGGCCCAGGCAGGTTTGGTTGTAGCACATTATAGAACATATGTGTTTCCCACATTTAATGTTCCTCAACTGGGATGAAAACCAACTGTATTCTTATCATTCCCCCCTCATCTCAGGGGCCTTGGAGGGCGAGGCGAATGGATATGAACGAGAAGTTCATGTGGTTTGCTGTTCTGTGAGAACAGAGTTCTTTGTTTCTGCCCTAGGAGTCTCGTGACTTCTGCCAGATTAACTTGCTGGCTTTCAAGCAGGGCAAAATCTCAGGTCCTTCGCAGTTCTTGACAAAAGCTGACCAATCTAAAACTCCGTAGAGTCCAAGACTGTCTTAGTGTTATATTTAGGCAAACAGCCCAAACAAGAGCCTTATTGTTTATTAAATGTCATGAACAAACTTTAAAAAAATGGTGGTAGTAGGGGTACATAGCTCATAGCTACTTTTATTATAACTCTTCTACCTCTTGAAGTTCTTCAAGCTTCTCATTTTCCTGGCCCCAAACAAAATCTTTCATATTCATGTGCCACGTTAGAGCGTAGAGCAAGATGGCAGAATAAAAATCCCCCTAGATGTTCGCCCTCTAAGCACCACCTGTAAGGTCACCAAGTTAGCAACTAGCTACACAGAAGAAACACTTTTATAAGAATGAAACATTAGTACTCATAGTACCTGGTTTTAACTTCATATCACTGAAAAAGGCACTGAAGAGATAACAAACAGTCCTGAATCATTGATGCCATCCCTCTCCCACCCTGGCACCCCCTGCGTGGTGCAGAGAAGCACCCTGTGTCTCCAAGTAAACTTGAAAGGCAGTCTAGGCTGTAAGGTCTGCAACTCTTAGGCGAGTCCTAGGGCTGAATTAGGTCCAATGACAGTGGACTGGGGGACATGTGGCATCCTGAGACACCAACTGGGGCAGCCAAGGGAGTGCTGGCATCACCCCTCCCTAAGTCCAGGCTGCACAGCTCAGGGCTCCAAAAGAGACTCCTTCCTTCTGCTTGAGGGGAGGAGCAGGAAAAATGAGGAGGACTTTGTCTTGCATCTTGGATACCAGGTCAGCCACATAGGATGGGGCACTAGTCAGAGCTGTGAGGCCCACATTCCAGGCCCTAACTCTCAAATGAGATTTCTAGAGACACTGTGGGCCAGAAGGAAACCCACTGCCTTGAAGGAAAGGACCCAGTCCTGGCAGCATTCATCGACTGCTAACTGAAGAGTCCTGGGTCCTGAATAACCAGCAGTGATACATCAGGGTACCATGTCAAGGGCCTTGGGTGAGCCTCTGAGACTTGCTGGCTTTAGATGAGATAGCATATTACCAGCTGTCGTGGCTACAGGGGCAAAACCTCTTCTGCTTGAGAAAAGCAGAGTGAAAAGTAAAGGAGGCTTTGTCTTAAACCTTAGGTGCCTGCACAGCCACAGGGGAATAGGGCACCAAGCAAGTGGACTCTTGGGGTCCCTGATTGTGGGACTTGACTCTTGGGTGGTATTTCTAGACATGCCCTGGCTACAGGGGAGCTCAATGCCCTGAAGGGTGAGTCCTAGGCCAGGCAGCACGCATGACAAGCTGACTTAAGAGACCTTGGACCTTGAGGGAACATTGGCAGCCTGGCAGTTCTCCTCGTGGCCTGGGGTGGTGATGGCTATGGGGTGAGGCTCTTCTGCCTTTGGAAAGGGGAGGGAAGAATGGGAAGGACTCGTGTAGTTTGAATGCCAGCTCAGCTTCAATACAACAAAACACCAGATAACTTCTAAGGTTTTTTTTTTCACTGTTGTCTCTGACTCCTGGATGGCACTTCTGAACCCACTGGGGGCCTGTGGGACCTCGCTGCTCTGAAGGAAGGACACAGGCCTGGCTGGCTTTGATACCGGCTGATTGCAGAACCCCAGGGCCTTGAGTGAATATAGGCAGTAGCCAAGGAATGGTTACAGCAGGCCTTGGATGAGATCTAGCACTGTGCTGGCTTCAGGCCTGACCCCGTGCAGTCATAGCGGTGGTGGCCACAGGGGTGCTTGTGTCACTCCATTGTCTGTGTTAGGTGGCTCACAACAGAAAGAGAGACTCTGTATGTTTGGGAGAAAGTAAAGGAAGGGAACAAGAGTCTCTATCCAATAATCTGGGATTTCTCCTGGATGTTATCCAAGACCATCAAGGTGGTACCTCTACAAGTCTGCAGGAACCACAGCATTACTGGGCTTGGGGTGCCCCCTAAGGCACATACAGCTTAGATCACAACACCCAAGTCTTGTCAAATATCTGAAAAGCCTTCCCAAGAAGGACAGTTACAAATAAGCCCAGTGAAGACAATAATAAATACCTAACCCTTCGATCCCCAGACAGTGAAGAACATCTACTGGCATGAACACCATCCAGGAAAACATGACTTCATCAAGCAAACGAAATAAGGTACCAGGAGAAACAGAGATATGTGAACCTTTCAGGCAGAGAATTCAAAATAGCCATGTTGAGGAACTCAAAGAAATTTAAGATAACAGAGAAGGAATTCAAAATTCTATCAGACAAATTTAACAAAGAGATTGAAATAATTAAAAAGAATAATGTGTCACGTTACACGCACCCTTTCAGGCCTTTGACCCTACTTGTCTATCCTGCATGACACCTATCATTTCATCATATTCCCAGGACAGCCATCTCCACTCTTGCCCCGTCCCGTACACATCTCAAGCAGCCCCTTAGAGATTGTAGCCTTTCTTATGTTGCACTGGTTTTTCCCTTGAGAATGTGCCTTTGGATCCTGAGTACTTTCTCTCTTGGATTGTGAGAACTTTCTCTCTTCTGAGATACTAGATTAGCGATTCCCAATAGCTTCGTTGTAAACAGGAGAAGACATGGCCTCGAACTCTTTACATGTGATTAATTTTTCTTCTGTCATACCAGCCTGGTATTCAACTCTGCTGACTCTCTAACATGTAACTGATGATGTTATCACCTAATGGTTAAGGGCAACTGTTCTGTGTTTTGATTCTATATTTGGGTTTGCTCCCTAGTTCCGCTGGATATAATTTCTTTCTAACAGCTCATATTCCCATGGAGTTTCTACAGGCTTTCTCAGCTGGTTCGGCAGGACAGTTAATTAGCACAACCACCTCAGCTGTGCTGACATTGGTTGATGATACCAGTGTAAAACCAGAAATGTTTTGGAATGATAGGCTGTATGAACGGATGCCAAAAGAGCCCCGCTGCCTTTTTCTCTTCTGTTCAAAATATGTTTAATTGTAGCTCTTCTTCCAAAGTACAGATAACACTAGTGATTAGAAAGAAAAAAAAAAAAAACAAAACTGGTATTATAGCTAGGCAGATAAGAGATAATCACTGGCCATTAAACAAAATTTATTTCCAAAGAGACAATATAGAATTGTATGGGTTTGAAAGCACAAAATAATGTTATTTTTATCTTGCATCCAGTTCCACATATGGCAATCCTGCTGAGCACTGTGGCCAGGCAAAGTTGAGGGACTTGTTACAGTGAGTTTATTAGCTGCAATGGGAACTTGTTTTATTTAATCTGTGCCAGGAGGCTGTTATATGCAAATCACTAACATGATACAGAGTTGGTTACAAAGAAAATATCAGGACAGAGTGGGAAGCTGTCCCCATATTCTGCTAGAAGTCTCGCAATGGTTAGCATTTTACCCTATTAATTTTTGAAGATATATTAAAAATTAGCTTTCATAATCTCTCACTAAAAAAACAGTTTTGATAATTTAGCTGAAATTAAGATCATAAAGTTTAACTTTCTGGGGAATGTATGGAAGATGTCACTTTGAGAAGTCTCAAAATGGGACCTTTTCTTTAAGCAGTGAGTAATCCCTTGCCCTTAGTCTGGTTTGATTTGCACCCTTTGGCTTCAGTATATTGGACAAGAAATTGGCACCTCTCCTAAGGGCACCTGACATATGGGCCTTGGCACAGCACAAGGACAGTACTCAATAAGGGTACTTTTTGGTGAAAGATGACTGGCCCAATCAGGCACATATTCTCTTTGGACTTTTGAAGGTGATACATTTTCAAAGAATCAGCAGATAGCAGAGTAACCTAGAAGATGAGTGACACACACGATAACAACAACAACAACAACAAAAACAAATAAAGCAGCAGAAGATTTAAGTGAAAAAAATAAAGTCATGTGGGCGAAGAGAGTAGAGGGGACGTGACTGATAGTGTTAGCAGCAGTGGGTACCTAATTGTAGACAGCTGTCTTCTCTTGATGATGAAGCTCTTGACTAGTGAGCTGTGCACTGATTGGCCTAAGAGACTATCAGAAGACCCAGTCACTGTCAGTGTACTTTGCTCAGGGCTTTACTTTTGTCACTTTTAGTCCCTACCTATTTCACATGTTTTGCCCTGTTCCTTTCTCGTAGATTAAACTCTCATGAACTCTGAGTGCCGGAAAATGTCCCTGTTCTTAGTAACTCAAGAGTGCCTGATGGACACAGACCCAGGTCTTTCAAACCACTGAGCTGAATCTTAGCTCTACCTTGACTAACAATTTTTTGGGGGGTAATTTAGGTAATCCGAGAAGCAAGGCAGTCAGCTAAAAAAAAGGATTGGTTTCTACATCTGGGACTGAAGAAAATCAGGCAAAGAGCTATATGCAATTACATAGTTAAAATAGGACCTATATTTTTCCTGACGTCCAGTCCCAGTTTGGAATTCATGATCTATTTACATGTTTCTAGACAGATGTGTCCTGGAATAATTAAAATAGTCCTAAGAGGCATTACTGAACTTTAGTTAGAAGGGCCCTGCCTTCAGCCTGACACACGCAAGTAAAATAGTCCATTCAAGGTTGTCGTTACAGGGTCTTGCTTTGCTGGTCACATCCAGGTACCACCCATGTCTTGGAGGAAACATGGCTCGTTTGTTCTGGGGGAAAATGTTACTGCCATTCTCATCAATTTCTCTGTATTCCAAAAAGGAATGAAAGCAGTGTTCTGAGTTGAGAAAGCTGTAATGATTTATGACTTAAAGAGGTCAACTAAAAAGACATTTGTGTGTGTGAGGAGGTAGGGGAAGTAAAGGAGGTGGGAAGAGGCCTGGTAATTATGTGTGTGTATAAGGGCAAGTCACCTTTTCCTGGCCAAGTAGAAATTTTGCAAAGCCAGTGAGCTTTGGAAACTGTGAAGATGTTTTCAATAGTTTCCCATGTTCTGCAAACTTTTCAATATCTCAATTACTCAGTCAACTCCAATTAAGTGCACAGAATCCAAATTTTTAATAATTTATCTCCCAAAGTGTGACATTCATTTTCACCTCATTGGTAGATTAATGCCCAAGAAATTACCTAAAATTAGAAACCAAATGATACGTAGACATGGGCTGAAAATTGTACTCCTGCCTTGCTTTTACAAAACCGTCCGGAGAGTATCCATTAAATGCCTATCATGTACTGGGTATTGTGCTCCATGCCTTCTCAAACAAAACTATAGAATAAAATAAGGCATCTGCAGAGATACAGTAAATTTTTATTTATCTGGATATTAGTTATTAATCCTTTGATAAAGAAAGAATCTTTCCAAGTCATTGTGACACATAACTTTCTGTAACAGCATGGTAGGAGGTCCAGTGGAAAATGACTCAGACACAATCTCTGACCTCATGGATCTTTTATTCTATTTTCCCTATAACAATGATGATATTACGCTGATGATACTGATGATTCAGAGCTTGCCAAAAATGGCCTTATTGACTGAGCAGATGGGGAAAATAATGCAACATGGAACGTAGAAGTGTTCTTTGATATAAGTGACCCTTTGTTTGGCAAAGGGAGCTATGGAAACTCTGCTTCTGTTCCTGGCATTTACATGTCATTGTGAGTGAGGGTTTTAAAGACCTCTTGCTTCAAAACAACATGCTGAAGGCTCACAGATGGCATGCATACTACCATGTCAAAGACCATTTCCTAGTTTCAGTGTCTGCTTAAAGACAAACTTTGGCTGACTTCTTATTGAAATTTACTTTTGATCAAAGCTTAGATGGAGACAATTTTGCATATCTTGAACTGATTTAAATTAAGTTTATGAAGTTGCCGTAAATATTTACATGAAAAAAAGTGTAGCAACATACACATTTTTGAAAATATTGTTTTTCTATTTTGACATGATGAAGGAAAGTCAGTACTAATGTACAGTTACTCTGATGTGTATTTATCATGGAAGAGGATACATATTTTAAAAAACTCAGATTCCCAGAGGAATCCATGTCTCAAAGAAAGGTTAAGCTCCACTGTATGAAATCGGGGACTTTGGAAGACTATTTTGTTTAAAGAAACATGTGTTCTCATACAGTTTTCTGCGAGAAGTGGCTGTTCAACAAATGTTGACTGAGTGAAAACCACTGTCTCAGAGTAAGTACCCGAGGCTTTGCACTTAGAGAATGCATTTCCTTTCATGGACCCAAACTGTTCTACAATGTGACAGGTAATTTGGCTTCGAAACAAAGTGGCAGACCTGTATAAGGCTAGAATGAGGAGAGAGGACTAACTAGTTTATTACAAAACCAGTAAATAAAACTCACTCCATCTGTGAACATTGTAGACATGTGTCTCCTAGTATTGCAAAGCCGTGCTTCAAGAGTATTTATTTATGTGTTGTTTATTTACTTATCTTTTATGAGATGAGTCATGGCATGCAGGGATGATACTGTTGTGTAAAATTGCCACTTGTGAGAGGATGCAAGGCAGACATCTGAGGATGGTGGAGGACACAGCCCCCCTTACTGGTTGATGCCCTCCTGGATCTCCCGTCGTGGTCTCGGCCACTCTGTCTTTCACTCTCTTTCTTGCCTCGTGGCCACTGTCTCCGCCTCCTGCTTCTCTTCTACCTCCCTCTCTGACTGAGTGAGCCCTGTCTTTCTATTTTCACGTGTTACCACTCCGCCTCCACCTCAGATTACAGGAAAGCCATGGCTCTGGAAATGGCCTCAGGGAAGGACAGGCTCACATTTCATTCGCCTGGAAATTTAGAATTACAAATTAATCTACAGGAAACAATTGCTTGAGCAATTGAAAACTGATACGGGCAACAGTCCACGCTGTCCCCTTTCAGTGGAGTGATGGAGGGGCTAAGGGCTGCAGTGTGTTCCTTCGTGCACGACCTCACGGAGAACATTCTCCAGTTAGCTTTTCAAAGGGGTTAAGCGAGGTAATTGAAAATGTTTACAGCATTATGCTTCTAATAGAGCTACATTCATTTTGGATTGGATGACATTATCAGCTATTTAACAGCCTTTGGGTTGTTTTGACTGCAACATTTTCGTTTATACCTTAATGCAAAAATGCCAACTACAGAATTCCTGTTTGCTAGTGGGGGTGGGGTGGTAAAAAGGAGCTCAGACCACATGATTTATACAAGGCCTGCTCTTGTAAGACACATGCTACTTTTGAAGCTTTAGACATTACTACTGCATTTAAATTAATTTCTTCCTCCCTCCCACCCTCCTTCCCTCTTCTCACTCCACTTCCTCTTTCTCTGTCTTTCTCCCTTTCCCATCTGCTAAAAATATTTGGTCACTTAAAAAATCTCAAACCCAGTGTATTTTACATCAAAACAAATAGTTGTCAGTGCAGGCTAATGAGCATTTTTACACCCTTGTGGTCTATTCTGTTTTATGATGTATGATATATCAGCGACATTTCAAAAAGTGTTGTAAAACTAGTGATTTCATATCAAAAGTAGTTTTCCTCATTTTGAGAACATTGAAACTAGGAGTCGCAGTTTTCTCTCATAGTGTCCTCAGAGTTCTGCTGGAAGATAGGACCGGCTCTAGGTATGGTGAATTCTAATTTTGTGTCATTAGACTTGATGATGCATTTCATGTTTTAGGTAACTTTTATATTAAGTTTTTAGCAGCAGCATGTTATTGCTGTTATCACTCTTGGTGATAATTAGCTTTAGTTCAACTCTTAATTCAATGCGTGGTTAAAAACCATCTACCCATCTACCATAATATAGAAGGTGCTGTGCTAGATATTATTGTTGTTGGTGGATGAAGAAGACCCAGTCCTGGCCTTGGAAGAGTCATTAGACATAATGTCTGATGTGTAAAATATTCACTTATCCATTTGTTCAACCAAAATTTACCGAAGGTCCATATGTGAATGACAGTGTGTTCCACATCGTGGGACACAGATGGTTGAGAAACAACTCTTGCCTTTACAAAGAAAGTGTAAACGTAAAAAAAAAGCAAATGACTAAAGTATTTAAAAGAATCTTGTAAATAGAGTCTGAGTGAAGTGGAGCAATGAGGAAGGAGAGACTGTTTACAACAGAAAGATCAGGGAACCTTTCCATCATTGCCTTGGGAGTGGGGGAGCCAGCAGGAGACCAGCGGGTATGGAGGACCACTCTGCTCTCCCCTTAGCATCACGGTGCCATTATCATGGCCAAACTTGTGTGGAATCCAGTTCCAACGTTCTTAGATCTGAAGATGCTCTTATCTGGCTAGAAGTGAGAAAATGCAACTTAGCCCAAGTTCATTATCACCAAATAACGATTTTTGTTTTTTGCATAGCTTGGTAGCTCTGTGGTTCTAATCTTCTCATTCTCCTTGGTAATTCTGACCCCCCAGTTTAAGGAGCCCTGATCTGAACAGATGGGACACTGACCCTTTCAAGGAACCTATATTATTACATGCCTCTGATAGGAAATTAATAGCTGTAATCTTATTTTCTAATGAAACTGACAGCTTATGGGACTCATTATTTAACAAGCCCCTTTAATAACCGAAGCTTACCAAAGAGTATGGGGATTTTAGTTTTAAGTTCAAAGTTGGGTTTTAAAGGAGCAGGAAGGTGTTTGGTGAATGGGCTAGCTTATCCTCAGCCGTCTGTAAATCTCTAACTCAAAAATATTCTTGCTTTTCTTGCATTGTTATTTCTCTGGTGATGAATTCCCTGCTATATACTTTCCTTCCATGAGCAACTAACCAATAAACTTAGTGTCTTCTGCTCAAAAAGAACATAAAACATAACATGACTTTTATACAGAATTTTTATTTATAAAATTGACCTTTCGCTTGAATGGACAGTTTTCCTCTTTATATTTGAGGCATACACCTGGGAATACAATCAGAAGATTCCTATTGATTGTTCTGAAGCAATTTAGTTCTGGTCATGGTTGTACTGGATTTGCAATTATACTGAGGAACGGTATTATTGACTGGGCCTGGTAATTACCACACTGACATCAGATTCAGCTGGAGGTGAAACCAACCTACATCTCCATGTTGGTGTTCCTGTTATGAAAGATTTGCACTGATCCTTCCAATCTAGGGACGAACAACACATGATGTTATGTTTTAGTCACAGCAATTTATTTCACTATGCAGTTCATTTATTTTTGAGTATAAGCAGCTTAAAGTACTGACTTAGGAAAGGTATACATTGAGGAAGTTAATTATCGACCCACGCCACATATACTTTTGTCTAGTAAAACAAATAGGTCATCTTTTGTATTAAAACAATGGCTTTTGGACAGGTCTTATAAGTAGATGGATTACTCTTGCATGTGTTTAATCAGATCAAAGGTAGCCTTATAAATAGTGAATCTACTTTTAATATAAATTCGAATTTCTTAGATTATATGAAATAAATATTTATGTATAGTCTCAAAGCAACAACAGTATGATTATCCTTAGAAAATAGAACTCCTTTAGAATGCTAAAGTCTGTTTACTCTATTGGGCAAATTCAATAAAACATGTATGTAAATAAAGGTTATATAGAAGTAGCATTGTCTAATACTTAATCCCAAGGCTGAAAATACACAAAAAGTGTGCTGGTGTAACAACCCATCAGGCCATCTACAGAGAAGCTTGGCTTAACCCACAGACTGCAATGTATGCACATAAATGTTAGGAAATGAAAAATATATTGATTATACTTGGTACATGATTAAAAAATCTACAAGTAATTTGTTCAAAGTAATTTTCAAATATGTGTATTGGTTTTGCATTTTTCATAACACACTTTAATTTTCTAATTGATATTAACATAACCAAAAATTCTTATGAATGTAAGAATTTTTAAAATGGGACTCTTCATGTTTAGAACATAGGCAATTCTCTATTAGCCAGTGATATAATAGGCACTCAGGCTTTATTTGCGTGACAAAGCAAATCATTATGATTATAATGCGAAAGTTCAATAAGAAAGCATCATTCACTACTTCTGTCTATAGAAAAGAAATGTCATTTAATTTGCAAAATCTGAACTTTTAATTTACAAAATCCGTTTTTTTTGGTTTAGCTCATTTTTGGTTAACATATTTAGACCCATCATACTTGCATCGGAAAATGATTTATTTCCACAAAGATTCACTTTATATTATGAAAGACTATGGCTTTTTTATTGTTTCATGAAGTATAATATTTCTAGGATCAGTATAATACCCTAAAAGGGGTTTTGTTCATATCTTTCTGGATAGACTTATTGCAGAGTTTAGATAGTGTATTTCTACAATGGGAGATCCACCCAACAACTGAGAAATTCCTTATGGAATTAGCAAATCTTGATCATGTGACGTTTCTGATTTTCTCTAGATAGCTAGAGAGGTACAAGTTTAAAAATAGGCCTGTTATAGAAGATGTAGGCTGACTGTCTCCAGTCTCTCACACTCTCTGGTGAATTAGACCATTGAGAAGTCTGCATTTACTATCTTCTGACAATACAGTATTTTAGAATATTAGCTTTGAGGAGATGGATAAATTAGGCAGAGGTAAAGCTGATTACTGTGATTTCAGTGTGGTCCTATTAACACAGACAAGAGAAATACTCAACTTTGTGGTCATAGAATGCACATAGATCTCTCCGTGGTCATCTTACCAAGCTGCCTTAGTCTCCCAGGGTGCTATCTCATAGCAGAGTACAGATGTTTCAGTACAAATCCATCACCACCACTTAGAAAAGCTATGTTAGTCAGAAGAAACATCAAAAGCACCAGCTTGGTATCCTGAAGGAGAGGGGCAGGTGCAGACAACGTCACTTCTCTGACATGCTGGGGCCCCATTCAGAAGGGATGCTCTCTCTACTGGCAGGCAGAAAGCTCTGAGGCCTGAATCACTCGAGTGAGCAAAAGTTTTATTTAAAATGTTCAGATAACTTGGGTCAAAGCAAATGTTTGGTTTAAATAGAGTAGATAAGAGACTCAATTTTTCATTTTGCTTTTGTGGATAGGGCTGGCTTGATCAACTCAGGAAGAAAGGGAACAAGTATATCCCATTTAAGACTCTAAAATATTTGCCAAGATTTACTGCTATTTCTAAAGGGTCACATAAAGACATGTTGGATATAGAATATTTTATCTCTTTAATTGGACTCTAAATTGATACCATGTGGGGATTATCATTTTGAAAATTCATTCTAAATCTAACATATTATGGATCACATAGGGACCAACCCAGAATTGTCTGTGAAATAGAATTATTGAATAATCATATTTACTAACATTGTCTTCTTTTGGAAGAATATTTCAACCACTCCATGTCTGCAGATAAAATGCTGATATTCTTTTTTCTCCTGACATCCAAAATTACAAGTTAAATAAAACAAAACAAAATGAAAGGTTGAATGGAGTCAAAACATCCAAGTGAATTTAAAAAAGAGATGATATTGAAGTCAGAACAAAAAATATTTTGTTACTTTAAAGAAAATCTAAAGCTGAAGAGAAGCAGTAATAGAAAATGAAACAATTTTTTCCCCACTGAATCTAGGTGCCTCTAACATGGTCAAAAATCACACCAACACCAGGGATACATACAATTTGGATATATTTTTGTTTTTCAGTGATCTTTCAGCAAATGATATTGTCTTGAGATAACACTAAGACGTGACAGGTCTATGATCATTTAAAACATTAAGCTTCAATCAAGAGTCAGAGAACAAAGAGAAATGCAAATGCACATATTTAAAATTAACAATGAATCTCACCTTCCAGGAAAAGGATTGCACTTCTACTAATATAATAGAAAAGTATAGCAAGGAAAACATGGTACAAGCTCCTCTGTTCTCTCTCTCTCTCTCTCTCTCTCTCTCTCTCACACACACACACACACACGCACACACACACACACATACACACACAGACACTCACACAGGTGCCATACTTTATTTAAAAAATATACAGTAAATTGGCCGTTTGGAAGTAACAGCCATCTTAATCTGATTTCAACAGAGTTTTAGGGAATGATTAACTCTTACATTTGCAAAATTGAGTTAGAATGTTTAATACAATGAGATTGAAACAGATGAGACTCCTTCATAAATTAAGTGCCTGGAAGATCTGGAAAACTTTTTGGAGAGACATCCTGTGAATTTTTCACCCAGCATCCCTGCATGTCCGTACTGCATGTGCAGAGTGGGCAGATAACACATGGAAGTCAGCGTGGTCCCATTTCCCCAGTGATCACAGGATGTGGCGCATGAAGGGCCACCATCTTTCCACTGTTGCTGCTTGCCATATTTAGTCGCTGAGATCTGGAACAGGCCTGAGGAATACTGAACCGAACTGTTGCTCGTATCATTAAAAACTCAACTAGGCAGAAAGCTAGGAATGGAGCAGTTGACGAAGATAAAGCCGAGAGCTCTGTGGCTTATCCTTAATTAGGTGTTGGCATTGGTTCTTGTCAAACAAGGGGAAAGAGAGCGTGCTGTAGCACACGGACGCACACAGACACCCTAGTCACAGTTGGAGAGAACACAGAGTGCATTCGAGCTGGCATTGAAAGGGATTTAGATAAGTACTCGAGGTAACAAAAATCGAAAAAGGAGGATGATAGCAATGGAAGCTTTAGATGAATTGCAACTGAGTGCACCTTTATTACAGCTTATCAGTCTCCAGACAGCTACAAACCAACCTTCCTAGTGCATTTCTCTTCGTGCTCTCCTGGATTAAAGGTCAAAGTAACTCAGATTTATATGTTCTGTCGCTCTGTCTCAGTCTCTCCCGCTGCTCACGTACATGCAGCACATATCCCAGGGATTTGGTATCCCTGGCATGAAGCTTCTACTCCTTGAATGAAGCAGAGCCTTTCCTCATTGAAAAGGTTCCATTTTTCTAAAATAATTATCTGATGGAAAGAGATTGCAAATAATGCAATATTAAAAGATTCCCCAAATGCTACTGGCATACATACACACATGGCAACGTGCCAGCTCTAATCGTTCTTGTCCATAATTATGGTTATATTTTACATCGATTTGACATATCCAAATAGCTAATATTCTGATTTATTAGAATACTGTCTATATGTATTCTCAACATACACAAAAGCTGTGTGTTTTCATAATATGTATAAGCACTTCAGACGGTAAGCTGTGCACATTGCAGCTAGCAGATGGTAGCTCTTATCACAGATAAAAGCACATATATATATGTTTCTGTAACTACACCCTCAGAGAGAACGGATAAGAGAAGAATTCTCTCCACATCACAGCTTACATTACCCATCTACTTAGGCAGCAAACAGCATATGTTTTACTGCTGTGGAAAGGCAGTACTTGAGAGGAAAATATGATTAAAATAAACTTAGAGATAACCTGATGAATAAATACAAAAAAGCCCTCTGTTAATTGAAAGTTAGGGTGTGTGTGTGTGAAGGAAAGGGGACTTAGTACATTCAGGACATAAGACAATAAAGAGTACATCTTTCAGGGTTGACAGATAGAATGCAGGATTGCCAATTAAATCAACCTTCAGATAAAAAATGAATAATTGTTTAGTGTAAGTATGTTCCAAATTTTGCACGCCCCACATCCCATGCAATATTTGAGACATTCTTTTACTAAAATATCATGAGTTGTTTATCTGAAATTTCTATTTAAATTGGAGCCCCCCAACTCCCACCATAATTTATTCATTTTGCTAAATCTGACAGCCATAGTTTTTAGCTGTTGTTATTAAAGTTTTTAACCAATGTGCCCAGTGTTCCAGGTGAAAGGACAGTTATCAACAGGCAAATCCATTTTGGAAGAATATGATTTCAAATATTTGTATGCTTTTTCTGTTCATACAAAGCCAGCAAGGATTTTGAACATTTATCTGAGTGATGCAGTCAATCATAAAGCAAGTATGGATAATTTAGGAACTAGATCTCCCCACCTTGCATCCCTGGTTTTAGATTCTGGTTTAAAACTATTCAGATAATTATTTCACTTTGGCTATACAAGCTATCTTTTTCCCCCCATTTATGAATTTGATTTATTATTTTAGGTGAAGATCTATTTGCAGTCATAAAATAGGAGACAGGCTTTAAACACTCTACAAGTACACATTTGTATTCTTATGGCGAGACAGCATTCAACTGGAAGGTTAAATGGAGTTTAGATAATTTCTTTTTTTATTCTTTGCTCTGGCTTTTGTCTCATGTCTTTTAGCAAAAGTGAATAAAGATGTCTCCATTTTACACCAAAAGATTCAATTACTTTTCAAATGCTGGGTAAACATCTGCAGATGAACAATCTTAACCAACGTATTTTGATTCTACACAAACTTATGTGACACTTTTGTTTTCTCTCCAAGAGCAGAGAATAGATTCAAGCCAGCTATTCTGAGCTGGAGCTTCCACCGCCACTAGCACTGAACTTTTGGCAGGCAGCCAACCAATCTCTGTAGCCCAGTGAAACTCTGATTCCATCTGCTCCAGGAGTGCAATATATTCCACTTCAGGTCAAAAGTGGGGAGCCAGCAGTATTAACATTACACTAATCTGTAAAGACATTTTCACTGGGCTGGATAGGCTAATGTTACACAGGCTTTCAAAGCTTCAAGGGTAAGGAGCAACAGTAATTGTCAGGGGAAGATACAGTAGGCAATGGATTCTTGCTGAGAATATTCTGAGATAGACTAGATGAATGGTTTTAAAGAATGAAGAAAGAAACACCTTTTAAAAGAGACAAGCCATTTGCTATCTTGTTAAGCAGGTATTTCAAACACAGCTTTGGATTGTCTGTGTAGCAGTTATAAACTCTATTATCCTTTTTTTTTCTTGTTTACTCCTGTGTCCCCCAAACGTAAGCACACACATTTATACACACGCAGCCTCAAAGCTTATTAAATAATTGATGAAAACTACACTCTTTATTTAAAAAACCTAGCTGGAAATAAATTGCTTAGTATAACCTTGGTGTTATAAAATCAGAACTATTTCCAAGCTCTTTAAAGATTTGTTAAATAAAAGTGAGCATGTGGCTAACCCCTCCCCCATCTTCTCCTCCCCGTCTGCTCCATTTCAGCTACCCCTCTTTGCTTTTCTGTGGTTTGTAGAGAATATGCTTAGTCTGAGGATACACAGCTCTGTAATCAATTGCTCTTTAAATATAACCTACCAAGGACTTTATTATAGGCCCTTTATGGAAAATATACCGAAGGAAAATACTCTGAAAGCAGATTAATGTATACAATGGAAATTTAATACCAATAGCAAAAAGGATCTTTTTCATCTCCCTAGTTCTTTGGTTGGGGGGGAGAAAGGTAGTTTAAAATTCATGCCTTTAGGCACATCAGAAGGCATTAACAACTACATTTCAGGAAATTGTAATGTATAAAAGTTCAATTTAGACTGCTTGATTTTCTTTTAGCAGAAGAGGAAAAATGTTTGGCTGGAAATAAACCGTATGAAAATTCCCACAATTAGGAAGTATACAGCTATGTTTTGGCTATAATTTGATGTTATGCACAGTTGACGTGAAAAATTACTTTTGTGCTAGGAAGATAGATTTCCCTCTGGATGGAAATATGCTATCTCTGTAATTTAAAAAGTAACAAAACCCACACATAATTTCAGTTTTCTTATAGAGTAAGTGAAAATCTAGGGTTATATAAAGTTTTCACTTATCTTCCTCCTTTTTAAACTTAAATATGAAAGCTGTTTGGAAATTTGTAAAGCCATTGGGCTTTTCAATCTCAGAAAATAATGAAGGAAATTTGGCAAGCATTTTTATTGTACAGATTTAACACTTACTACCTCTATTTATTCCTTGTCATAAAAATTTGGCTATAAAAGGAAGTAAACTTACATAAAGTTGAGGACCTTCCCTTCCCTTCCTTTTTTTTTTTTTTTTTTTTTTTTTTAAGCAGTTCTCCATCTAAATGGAAATTCACACAGGGTACAGACTAATGAATATGCATAAGTCTTCATGCATTGATATACATATGATTTCTCCTCTATAAAGAACGGTTTGGAAGACTTGTTATCTGACCAGAAAAGCCTGTAGTAAGTTGAGATAAAGAAGACTGACTCCAATCCCCTCAGCCTTTGCAATTGCTTTATATTCTAATCACTGCGCTAAGCATCTGTCCCCGGCAGGCAGCTTGTTCAATCTAGCAGATAACGAATGCAGCCCGACGGTGGCTGCGCTGGCCCTTCCCCACGCACGCAAGGAGCTAGTGTTCCATTCCTCTGATTACACAGGCAGCGGGAAAGCGCTCTCAGAGCTGTAATTGCCTCTGTTATGAAACATCTTCACCTGTTAGCCAAAGCTAAGTTGAATCACAGCAGAAATTATTAACAGTGGCTGTTTTCAAGCCAGCTTAATTTGAACTGATGCTGCTGTTCACTTAACCCAGATGAATAGGTGTGCAGGACAAGAGTCTAAGCAGAGATGACACCCCAGTGAATATTTGCTCGCAGCCCTGCTGCGGGGAGCTGGCTTGCACAACAGACAATTGTTAAAAAGCTAAAGGGGACTGGGGTGTTGGACAGGACTGGCCCCTCTGCAGGCACCTCTGTGCTCGTGAGAACCTCCTGACGAATGGCCGCTTTTAACAGCTAAATCATTTTTTCAATTAGTTTCCACAAATGTTGGCAAACACAAACTGTTTTTGGGGGGGGCCTGCACAATGGTGTGAGAAACACTACCCTGCTTCAAGAGTGGCCAGAAACACTCTTTTTCAGATAGCTGAACAGGCATTAAAATTTAATGGTCTGCTTTCATTTTCTCCACAGTGTGCTTCAAGATGATTATAAATTACAGCATTCTGCTTACTTTTGACGGAAGAAGTCATGTATCAGCATTTGATTTAGAAGCTATGTGTGCTTGACATATGAAACACATCTTGCAGATGTGATTTATCACAGAGCTCCTTTTTTTTTGTTTGTTTCAGGACAAAATAACTGCACAGAAGGCTCGCCATCGTGACAGTGACTGCCATCCCCACAGTAGGGGTATGGCTGTGGCTTCAGAAGGTTGAATCCTAAGTCTGAAAAATCTGAATATATATTTATTTTTCAAGTGGGGGAATTCTTTTGTTTGTTTTCCAAAGCTCAACATTATTTGCAAAGATCTCATTCTTTTTTTTTTTTTTTTTTTTAAACTTTGCTGGGAAATGATGAGCAAGGCATTACTTAATATGGGAATGTTCTCCCAAAGTTGAATGGGGTGTCACAGAGCAAGACATCCCTCTGTAATGCCAGGGCAATTTGGGAAGCTGCTGGCTTGTAGGGCCTCTGATGCAATATGACTGGCCCAGGAGGCAGGTTGAGAGCAGATGGGGGATTTGTCATTTGGATGGGTATGAGACTAGAGGGATGGTAAAGGCAGTGCCTGATTCTGCTGTCAGCTAGTATCTTTCTTTGCCTCTGAGGCCATACCTGCTGGTGAACTGAGCTGCAACATGACCAATCCATTCATTTCAGCATCTCTTTACCAACAGCTCTGATGGCTGTCACCAAAATAATTATCTGAGGACCCACATTGATCATTAAATGATTTAAGCAATCAGCTAGGTCATGCTTTATTTACCAAGTCTGACTAATAACTATAACAAAGCTGCAGAAATCCTAAATATTATTTCAAAATCACATTTCCCGGTAGAAGGTGTACTCCATCCTTAAAAAAACACATTCACGTTTCGCCTTACCTCTTCTGTGTGGCTTTATTAGCACCTCCTGTTAGTTACTCATGGCCTCTTCTCGTTGGACAGTCTATTCCAGTACTTGTGACACTGTACTGTAATCACCTGTGATCTTGCTTCCTCCCCCTATGTTATTCTGTAAGGTCTAACTCTTAATCATCTTCCTCTCCACATTCCCCGGTATACAGCCTGACGCAAAATAGGCTCTCAGCAACATTTTTTAGTCGAATTAACGTTGAATGAATGTATAAATGAATGATTATTTCAGTCAAAAGAAGAGGTGAGAGTATATAGCAGGGCTAGTAAGAGTCCCTGAACATTTCTTTTCATATGGGAAAAGAAATCTCAGTTTTTGGCTGGGATTCAGACTTTGTTTCTCAGCCTCACCTGCAGCTAGGTATGACTGTTTTCTAGATCGGGTCAATGGGATGTAGGTGGAAGTGGTGTGGTAATTCAGGCAGTGTTCTTGAGCACGGCTGACAACAGGCTGTGATGGCTGCAGCTCTAGCCGTCACTTTGTACTCCAGGGTGTTCGTGGGATTGAAAACCCTGTCCTGCAGAACAACAAGATAGAAGGAATTGGGGATTCTGATACCACAAGAAGCACACTAACCCTGGCCTGACATTTCTTGAACGTGAGAGGAGAAAAACAAAAGCAAAAACCCCACCCTCATACGATACGTGAACTGAAATCCTTGCTATGATTTACCAGTAGGAGCAGCTACATAATTTTTAGGGTTCGGTAAGAAATGAAAATGAGGTATCTTTTGTTTAAACGCGATTAGCAATCCCAAGACAGCAACAGCAGAGATTAAAGCAAGCGCGTAGAACCTTGTGTGATGAAGCTGACCTTGCTTACAAGGCCTGATATTACTTGATTCCTGCCAAAACTTCTTGAAACTCACTTTGTATCAATGCCATCATCACTTACTAAATTTTAGCCACAGAGGCCTTGTTTCCTGGGCAGACTAAACTCTTTCCTGCCATAGGACATTTGCACTTGACTTTTCCAAGCTAAGAACACTCTGTGACAGGTAATTGCAGCGCTCGTGATTCTTGTGCTGGCTTCTTTTCCATCTTTATAAAACAAGCCAATGTAACCTCTTTAGAAGAGTCGTTTTTAGAACCTCTTCACTTGTATTATAGTGCCTTCTTGTTTTTCTGAGGCACACCTCTACTGATTTCTTATTTATATTGCTTCCTTAAGCTTCCAAACGGCAGATGCTCTTTGTGTTTTATTCATTGATATATTATTCGTACAGTATACTTCTTACTTAGAACATAGCAGGAGCTCACTGAATATCTGACATATGGTAAATGAAGACAACTTCAAGAATTTGGGCATTTAACTGAATCATTTGAGTCCAAGGGTAGATTTCTTTATTTCTTTCTTTCTTTTTTTTTTTTTTTTGAGATGCAGTCTCACTCTGTCATCCAGGCTGGAGTGTAGTGGTGCAATCTCAGCTCACTGCAACCTCTGCCTCAGGGTTCAAATGGTTCTCCTGCCTCAGCCTCCCGAGTAGCTGGGAGTATAAGCGTATGCCACAATGCCCAGCTAATTTTTGTATTTTTTAGTAGAGATGGGCTTTCACCATATTGGCCAGGCTGGTCTTGAACTGCTGACCTTGTGATCTGCCCACTTCAGCCTCCCAAAGTGCTGGGATTATAGTCGTGAGCCACCGCGCCTTGGCAGATTTCTTGACCTTTCTCAAAAACATTTTGCCTGATTTTACCAATTTATTCTATAAGCACTTGATTCTCTATATTTGGTTATGTGGAAGTAGCCATGCAAAGGTAAAGCTCACTTGTGTAAATATTTCCCAGACTTGTTAGATGTGTGACTAAGGAGGAATTTCCTGTCTGCTGGACATCTGTTTATAGTTTAATTCATACACACACACCACACTTGGAATCACAACTATTGACTTCTTTCTCCTGCAGCTTACTGTCTACATTAACATGACTAAATTTAGTATTCCTTATTTTCATTAGCATAACTTTACTATTCCAGGAGAGTCTTGCCCAGGCAAATAACTTGATTGTTCATTACTGGAACTCCCTCAACTACCCATCAACTCTTCAACAGAAAGCATCAACAGGGAGTTATTTCCAGAGACTCTTCGAATCCTTTGCCTCACTTCTGTTCCACGAATCCCAAACTGAGGCATTACAATCCTTACCCAATCCTAATCAAGACCTTGTGTTGGAAAAACCACTTCACACCTAACTTTTGAGGCAGGAAAATAGGGTCTGGAGGCAGGGAATAAAAGGCCAATTCACACTTTAGCTATGACAGGAAATATCCTCTCCATAGGGCGTAGGCCAGGTAAATAACTTTGTAACTTTACTTCATCCTCTCCATTTGTATAGGGCATACCAGTGTAACCCATGGAATCCTCTAGAGGGTATTTAAACTCCCCAAAATTCTGTAACAGGGCCCTTGAGCCCTTATGCTCAGCCTGCTCCCACACTGTGGAGTGTACTTTCATTTTCAATAAATCCTTCATTCCTTCCTTGCTTTGTTTGTGCCTCTTGCCCAATTCTTTGTTCAAGATGCAAAGAACCTGGACACACACCACTGGTGACGCTTTCAATGCTCAATAAATTTTGACTTTGCCTTCCCTTCCCCAGGGGGCTATGAAAGGTAAGGTGGTGTTCTCCATTGCTATCATGAGTGATACACTGAGTTTTGTCTTCTCAACAGGTTGTGTTGATGATATTTGGGGAGCCATTGTTCAATAATTTAATACTTTTTAAAAAAAAATAAAAATGTCTGAGCTTATAAACTTGATTATTCAGAATAATCAGTTGCAATATACTAAGAGAAAAACAATAATGAACTTTATCTTTCAAGAGAAGCAGTTTTCCTTACAGGCATATCCAGGTTAACAGTTTACATAAATGGTGGTACATAATGATATCCATCTAAATCAGAGAGTATACAAAACAGACACTAGACATATGTGACTATAAAGCACTTGCTATGTAACTAGTCCACGCTGAGATGTGCTGTAAGTGTAAGATATACCCCAGATTCAATGACCTAGTATAATAAAATAATGTAAAATATCTAGTTAATAATTTTTATATCATTATATGTTTAAATGTATTATTTTGATTAGATTATAATATTTTATATATGGATTTTAGATATATACATGGACTAAACATACTATATTATATATAACTTATCATTAAAGTTAACTTTACCCATTTCTTTGCATTTGAAGAAACATCGGTTTACATTAATGACATACATGGCTTGCATTATGTTTCTATTGAAGAACATTGTTCTCTCTACTTAAATAATACAAAAAACCAAAAATAAAACCCCCAAACCTTGGCAAATTGCACCGTCAATAGGAAGGACATGATATATACATTTCTCCCTTGTGATGTCTTACTTCTCTAACGTTTATCGAAAGATCCTCACTAACAAAACCATACACAATATTTTTATCATGTAAAATGTCATTGGTAAGTGGGAACTCCAAATGTATACTTGAAAGCATTAAAGATAATTTCCCTTAAAAGTGGAGAAACATCTACAAGCCATTTTGATTATGACTAAACTTTTAGAAAAAAATGTTTCCACATTTGGCTTAGCAAGAGACATTTCAATGAACAGGAAAAGTAGGAGGCCCAAGTGTTCATCTGTGTTTGTGGTGAATGGCGAGGTAGATCTGAGACTGCAAATTGTAATTCAATTGTAGTAAAAGGCATATATAATCTGTAATTTTTTTCTACAACTGGTTCTTTCTTTTTTTCCTGAAGAATGATGACACCTATCATGCTCCATATGACAGAAGAAGGTATCCGTATTTTCACCTCCCTTCTGTCGTATCGTTTGCTTAGAGATACTCTAAACTTGTGGTGGTAGAATATGAGGGGTCGTGTACCATTTTCCTCAAAAGACACTTTTGATGAGAACAAGACAGAGATGAGCTAATCTCAGGCCGCTGACTCAAGCTGCAAATAGGAACAAGGCAGGGGCTGGGACAAAACTTCCTGAACTAAGGTGAAAGAAGAGAAAGCTTGTTAGGACAAGGGTTGAATAAATAAAACGTCCCAGTGCCCTTGGAAAAGGCAACTTTATTCTTCACCATCGAGGACAAGAAAACTCCACTTCATTGTTGTTTGCTCTCCTGAAACACAAGACCCAAGCATAAATCCAGAGAGCCTCCTTCCCGGTCAGGCCACTGAGATGTTGTTTTTCACTGCAATGTGAGTTGTGTCCTCCTTTGAGTCCCTTGTCCTTTGAAGTTGTTTACATGTTTGACAAGTTTGATGGAAATTTCTAATGTTTAAGTTCTCATACATTGATAATGGAATGTTAACAAACTGCAGTTTCAAAAATATGTCTTTCTTTATGAGCTTCTCTCAAGCACAATTTTCCTGATGTTTTAAGCAGAGAAATAGAAAATGTCTTGACAACTATCTGATCTTTGACAAACCTGACAAAAAGAAGCAATGGGGAAAGGATTCCCTATTTAATAAATGGTGTTGGGAAAACTGGCTAGGCATATGCAGAAAACTAAAACAGGACCCCTTCCTTACACCTTATACAAAAACTAACTCAAGATGGATTAAAGACTTAAATGTAAGACCTAAACCCATAAAAACCCTAGAAGAAAATCTAGGCAATACCATTTAGGACATAGGCATAGGCAAAGACTTCATGACTAAAACCCCAAAAGCAATGGCAACAAAAGCCAAAATTGACAAATGAGATCTAATTAAACTAAAGAGCTTCTGCACAGCAAAAGAAACTATCATCAGAGTGAACAGGCAACCTACAGAATGGGAGAAAATTTTTGCAATCTATCCATCTGACAAAGGGCTAATATCCAGATTCTACAAGGAACTTAAACAACTGTATAAGAAAAAACCAAACACCCCATCAAAAAGTGGGCAAAGTATATGAACAGACACTTCTCAAAAGAAGACATTTATGTGGCCAACAAACATATGAAAAAAAGCTCATCATCATTGGTCATTAGAGAGAAATGCAAATCAAAACCATAATGAGATTCCATCTCACCCCAGTTAGAATGGTGATCATTAAAAAGTCAAGAAGCAACAGATACTGGAGAGGCTGTGCAGAAATAGGAATGCTTTTACACTGTTGGTGGGAGTGTAAATTAGTTCAACCATTGTGGAAGTCATTATGGCAACTGCTCAAGGATCTAGAACCAAAAATACCATTTGACCCAGGAACCCCACTACTGGGTATAAACCCAAAGAATTATAAATCATTTTATTATAAAGACACATGTATGTGGATATTTATTGCGGCGTTGTTCACAATAGCAAAGACTTGGAACCAACCAAAATGCCCATCAATGATAGACTAGATAAAGAAAATGTGGCACATAAACACCATGGAATACTATGCAGCCATAAAAAGGATTAGTTCATGTTCTTTGCAGGGACATGGATGAAGCTGAAAACCATCATTTTCAGCAAACTAACACAGAAACAGAAAACCAAACACCACATGTTCTTACTCATAAGTGGGAGATGAAAAATGAGACTACGTGGACACAGGGAGGGGAACATCACACACCGGGGCCTGTTGAGGGGTGGGGGACTCGGGGGCATGTATATACCTATGTAACAAACCTGCACATTCTGTACACGTATCCCAGAACTTAAAGTATAATTAATTAAAAAAAGAAAATGTTTTGAGACAAGATGATATCGTAGTTCTGAACTTTGACTCTTCAGCTCTGCTATTTTGGCAGCACAATAACTCTTTCCTTGATGAAACTTCCTTAGCACTGTTTTCCTGGCATACAGAATCAATAAGAGAATGCTTTAGTATTTTATAAGAACATGATTTTTCCCATTTTTTTTTCAAGAAGGAAGAAACATTGGGAATCCTTCGGAAAATCTTTTTTTTCTTTTGAGTTTTCTTGGCAACTTAAGTATGTGGCATAGAAAACTAGGAGAACATTGAAATACAAATAAAACTTGAAGTAATGATTACTTAAACACCATGACATGAATCTCTAAGAGTTGGCCCTTGTCATAAAAGATAAATAGCTGTTACTTCCTACTTTTGATTGGTTTTGCTGAGAAGGTCTATTATATATAGTCACCATGGACGCATGCTTTTGATATGCATCACTCTCTCCAGTGATTGAGTTTCTCAGGCATACGAATTGTGTGTATAGCCAAGGAAGCGTTTGGGCTTGAGGAGGGGAGACTAAGACTAGGGTTATGTGCCAAAACCAAACAGCTACTTTTATGGAAACATAAATTTAAAAACTTTTACTGCAACTGGTGGTGGAATTTAGAAATTTTTGTTCTCAATTGCATGGTTAATCCCTTGTCTAGATGACTATTTTGGTGCTTTCTTTAGAAGAAATAAAACATATATTTCCATTTGTGCTACATTTATATTTTATCGCTGTGTCCTATTGTTATCTGGAGATCTTGACTTGCTTGAGATTTCAAGGGAGAGAGACCTCAGTTAGTGATACAGGGAAAAATGGTTTTTAAACTCTGTATATAAATCCTCTATATTTTTAATATTTTAAATCAAGGAACCCACTCTAAGCTTTAGCTATAAAAAATTTAATTACAAGTGATAATTTAAAAAAAAAACTAGACCAAAATGGGTGTAAGTACATAAGGAATTTATTGATCTGAGTAACTGAAAAGCTCCGTTTGTCTCAGGTGGGTTTTGATATAGCAGCTCAGAAGCTGTCACTGAAGACCTTCCACGGTCCTTCCAGGTCTGGGAATTGCTGCTGACATTCTCATACCAAAATTTCCTTCCTAGGATAGAAATACATCCTAAGGAAAGATCTCTTAGCATGGTTCCCCAGGAAAATTAGTCTTTGTCCCAGTGTTATGGGCTGAGATATGTGAACCCAAGTTCATATTTTGAAGTCCTATTCCCCAGCAATCTGACTATATTTAGAATGTGACTATATTTGGAGACAGAGTCTTTAAAAAGGTAATCAAGTTGAAATGATGTCATTAGGGAGGACCCTAATCCAGTAGGATTGGTATTCTTTTAAAAAGAGGATTTTGGGATGCAGAACTACACAGAGGGATTATCATGTGAAGACAGGAAGACACTCATCTATAAGCCAAGGAAAGAGGCCTCAAAAAATAAAAGTAAAGAAAAAGAAAAAAAAAGAAAGAAATCTATCGGTATCTGGGGATCTTGACTTGCCAACACCTTGTTCTCAGGCTTCTAACCTCTAGAACTGTGAGAAAATAAATTTCTGTTTATGCCACCCAGTTTGTGGTACTTTGTTATGGCAGCCTAGCAAATGAATACACTCAGCATTCCTAGCAAAAGCTTCAAGGGTCACTTCGACAGGACCTGCTTAGGTCACACGCTACCCCAAGCACTGTGATTAACAGCACGGAATAGCTGAATAACTGGCTTGAGTCACTCTGGGCTTGCCCCTGAATCTGGGGAGGAGGGGGATTTTGTCCCTACCTAAATAACAGGGCTGAAACTCAGGGAAGGGGTTCTCTTAAAGCAAGCTATGGGAATAGACACACCCTACAAGTGTCTACGGCATATACAAACACCAAGAATGCAGCTCCCAGTGCAGTGTTCTGTGAAAGCTCATGCCGATGTGCTTGTTACAAAGAATTCTCCTGCGGTCCCTGGAGGTCTTTGTGCAGTCTGTCGGGTAACTCCCTTGAGTGGTAGTTCTACTCTTAAAACTGGGAGGTATTTTCAAGTATAACCTGTCCTCCAATACAAGTCTTCCGTTAATCATATTGTACTTTAATCTGGGTGTTTTGGGCCTTCCTTGAATAGCCTGTGGTTACAGCTTAAGACCAACAGTGAAACAGGACTCAGCAATTTACTGCATCCACTCTGCTGGCAAGAGTCAGCTGTGAGGATTTTATTGAAGGGTTGTGTGAGGAAATGGAAATCAGATACTGGTTACTATATAGTAAACAATTTAATAAGACTCCTTATTGAGGATAGCTGGGCCTCTGTTCCTTTCTGACCTCCCCGTGCCCTTTGCTGGCGCACTTCTGCTTTTGGGCCCTGCCCTCCTTGCTCCTGTTTAGAGGCTCTTCCTGGGAGTTCCACGTGGTGAGCGCCCTCCTTCCTTCAGGTCCCCGTTCCAATGCCATCTCATCTGTGAGGCCTTCTTGGACCGCAGCACTCTCCCTCTTTCTTCCCTACTTAATTTTCTTCCATTGTACTTATTGCCTCTGATACCCTATTTATGTACTTGATTATAGGTTTATTATCTACCCCTCGGCCCCCAGTAAGGGTAGAAGTGTCGTATTTCCTGTCATATCCTTTGTCATTTAAAATGGTGCCTGGAAAACTGAAGTCACTGAATACATTTTTGTTAAAAGAATGCCTTTCTTTTTTCACCTCAGTTTCTTTTCAGCAGTCATGAGATCTCCTTCTATTGACCCCCTCATGTTAAAAGATATATATATATATATATGTGCATATACATCTATGCATATATAAACAGACATGTATATGTGCATGTTTGTAGATGTTCAGACACATGCACATTTCCTGGGACAATTTTAAAGCTATCTCTTCAGTCTGTCCTGACTCCTTGTCTCACTTGCCTGTTGTCAGTGAGCAAAGCCATGTGATCGTTCCAGGCCCACTCCACCTGGGACCCAGCGAGGCTCTGGCTCCTTGAGTGAATGGCATCTACATAGGAATCCGATGTTTTCCTTGTGCCTCCTTCAGTCACTGATCAAAGAGAAGTCATAGCAATCAAATTACCATACCGAAGTCTTTTTTTTTTTTTCTGGCAGAATGTGTGTCATTTGAGATTCCTTTTACTCTTTGAATGCATTTTCTTTGTGAACCTTTCAAAAAGATATAGTACATGTTCTGTTGTCTTTTGTAGGACCCAGTTTTCTTTCCATGGCCTGAGTGTCTTATGCAGTCTGATCCCTGTCCATCCCAACAGGGATCAGTGGTGTTATAGCTGATCTCTGAACACTGAGCGGAACACTCAGCCAGCAGATGTAACATCACTATCCCCTGCCACGTTCCCCTTCATGCGCTTCTTTTCACCCTCCTTTCTTCTTCAAATGCACTGTGTGCCTTCCATCTTCTCAGAGTAGGTCAGAGGGTTTGAAAGTGCGGCTGGACATTTATTTTTGCATTTGTGCTTAAAGTCTAAATCCTTGAGCTGCTCCCCCCACCAGTACCAATGTTCCTTTACCTTTAAGATATGACAAGGGGCTGATGCAGAATCAAGTCTTTGAACCTTATTTGGAGTTCATTTGATAAAGAAGCAGCAAAAACCATGAGTTTTATGACACTCTTTTGGTATTCAGGCCAGCTTCTCTGCCAGTATATATCCTGTTTATGTAAGCTAGGAAATCGGAATAAGCATGAGGAGGGTGTAGCATGGCTTTCCTAATTGCATTTTTGGAGATCTGGACAGTCTGGATTCTACCTGTTACTATACCACCATAAATAGCCACAGCCATGTAAGAATAAAGCCAGCATTAGAATTACTAGTATCTACAAGGGTCCTGTTTCACATTTCTTGGATTTCAAAGGCGGCTCAGCACTTTTGCTGTATCAACTTACTCAGTAGCCCAGACTGCAGCTGTGCCTCTTGTGCTAGCAGGGAAAGCAGGGTCAATAGCAGAGAAGACTCCTCGAGGCACACGGGCCTTCTACTCATGTGCAGTTCATTTTGGCTGGAACACTCACCACCTCCTGTTAACTCTTGCAGAGTCTTCTGAACTCTATAAAGGCAGCCATCCTGTTTATCTTATTTACAACTTTTATCTCCAGTGGCCGGCATAACACCTTGTACATTATAAGCATATAATAATTATTCCCTAAGTTAATGAATGAAATGTAAAGCTAAATTTATACAATGAATAAAATTGGTACCAGAGAGAAAATTTGACCATGGCTTCACAGGGTTTATGTATCTATAAAGCCACGACTGAAGTCAGATATCTTGGCATAGATCAGAGAAGATATGCAAATATTCCTCTTGGAATAAACCACTGTTATAACAAATAATATTAGAAATGATAAATACTAAAACAACAACTATTTCTTTAATGTATATCATTTGCTAGTACTTTAATCAAAAATTTCCAACTTATCATAGGCCAGATATTATTCTATCTAGGTACTATTATATCTGAGTTTTCTGCTAAGGACTCCAGGGATCATTAAGGTTAAGAACATTGATCAAGTTCACATGGCTGATTGGGTGCCTAAGTTGGGATTTAAGCAAGCTGTACTCTTCCTAGTTTACAGGCAAGACTTGGTGTTGATATTTCTGACAGGCCAAGGTAATTGATTCGACCACTTCAGTGTCTGTGCTGGGATCTATGAAACCCTGAAGAGCAGCTGACGCGATAAAACAGATGGCCCCGTGACCGGAAATCTCAGAAGGGCTGACGTGGCCAGAGAAAAGGCTGCTTTGGGCTACAGTTGCAAGGGAGCAGAGAAAGTCCTATGAGAAGCTGCGACAAGGTTTGTGGGGGCAGTTTTTCTCACTAAGGATGTCTGTTCTCTGGGAATGCCCGGGTAATAAACAACGGCGTGGGAAGCCTTTGGCTTGTCCTGGGGTAGAGAGGATAATGAGAGAGCTTTCTACCGACAGGTCAGATGGCATGCTGGCTTTCCAAATTAATAAATCAGTTTCTTAAATTGTCTCTGACCTTTTTTTTCTTCTTTTACCTTGATGAGGTTTTATTTCGGATCTCATTTGTGGTGGCTCTGGGGCCAACTGTTCAAAGAAGCCTATAAGGAAAACTGTGCTTTGGTTTAGGTGCCTGAAACTTGGGTTATAGAAGAGGAAGATTTTTTTTCAGAGTCACTAGACAGCCTTCTGCTCATCTTACCCCGCTACCTCCCAAAATTTAATATGACTCAAAAGCAGGATCAAAGCCATAGAGTAAGGACCAACCTTCACTTCTGGTAAACAAGAGAGCTGCAGTGAATTAAGAGATTAGGCGCCCTGGAGACCTCGAGGTGCCCAGGAAACAAACTGAGACAAGTTAAGGCAGCTGGACCTGGTGACTCAACTCCACAAGCTTAGACTTTAAAGTTATATTCGTTTGTTCATTCATTTATGTGTCAGCTACGTAGTAGAGGAGGAAAAAATGAACACTCAGTGAGAAGTGATAGGGAGTAGAGATCATAATAGGTTTATGATGAAAGAGAAAAACAGAGCAGTAGCTTATGGGGGCATGGGGTAACAGGAAAGGTTTTAAATATGTTTGGTGTAGTTAGACTGAGGACAGTAAGTAAGTGGAGAGACTGAGTTGTCAGGAGGGACTAATAGAATAATGCCCACAAAGTGTGTTAGGATTCCATCCTCGTGTGGAGGAGTTGAATTTGGCAAACCATAGGGTGCTTCTTTCTTTGAGATGGAGAGGGGAGATGCTGTTATCTGTTTACCTCATTTAGGAATTCCTTCTTCAGAAAACCCAAAGTATGTTTCTTATTAAATCACGGAAAACACTAATTAGCCTCAGATAAAGTCATGGATTACTTGCAGGGTGTTTGTCATGTAATAGGTAGATTATAAATTATTCACTCTTTCAACAGGTTTAATTGTGTTAAGATTTTGGAGTACAAATCAGAGTAAGACCCAACCTTTATTCTCAATGGACTAGCTTTATCGTAAAAGTAACACGTGTGTAAATAGACCTTTATAAGTGTCTTTAATGCAATGATCAAGCTACTCAGAGGCAATGTCACCCACTGGTGGCATATGTATTCATGTATGTATTAGGGTACACATATTAGTATCAGAAAAGGGATCCTGGAAGCAATAATATGTGAGGTGAACATATTTTAAATTGTATATTTTATAACATGCTTTAAAAATTAACATGTATATAATCTTTTTATTATAGAAAATATTTTCAAAAGACATTAAATTGAGTACATTTTCTCCATAATATAGCATCAGCAAAGGAAAGACTACTACTGGACTTAAGCCAAACTTTTATTCTTGTGTGTGTGTGTGTGTGAGTTTGACACTGGACAAATTTTATTGCATCTCTGGGTATCAGTTTCCTCATCTGAAAAATGAAGAGGTTGGCCTCCAAGACTGCTTCTAGGTATGGTAGTCTGAGTCTTTGATCTAAGAACAAATTAATATAGCACTGAGAGCATAAGTGATTTCTAATTGCTAAAGTGTGACAATTTAAAATAAGAAGCCAAAATGGTCTCCGTAATTAGCTCTGACACATGGACCCTCTATGACAAAGGTTAGCCATTTCAATTTCCTGTCTTGCTTGCTCTATCCCCTAAAAGGGGGATAACATTTCTGATACCTGCCCTTTTTTCATGAATATCTTGTCCAGATTAATCAGGACCTTATTTCTCTGAAGGAAATAGCTCGCGTATTGAAGGTATATTAATAAGGCCATTAAGGCATCATTTGCTTAATTTCATTCCAAGTGACAGCCATGCACCCCATTTTCTTTGGTAAGCTCGTGGCTTCAGCTTATAATACAGAAAAGCTACCTTTTCTGGTAGCTTTTTTCCAGGTAGTATTCTCTTTAAAATGTTATGTTGTTACTTAAATAAGCATTTATGTTTTTTTTTTCACTTATCTACCAGATGAGAGCTATATCATAGGCTGAAGAAGCTGTGGATTTTTATAAAAGTTAAATTCTCCTAAGGATTGATTCACACTCAGCTGAGGATCTAGGGGGCTGCTTTTGACCTTAGGGTCTTTGCATTGAGAGATACACATGACTCAAAAACCTTGGTTAGTAACCTCTTCTTTACTAGCAAAGAGTCAGAAATTGGGCCCTGTAATTTAGTTATATCACTTGGAGTTGTGATATTTGCTGAATGGATTCAATCAAAGGGCAACAATTTATTGCAAACTACTTGCAAGGCCTTGTGTTAGGGGATGTAAGATTCTCTGAAAAGGTCTACCATTTAGTAGGATAGAAATCTGCAGCATCCCTCTAAGTGTCTTGATAGCAGTACAAAGAGCTGTGGGAATTCAGAACAGAGGCAGAAATAATGGAGAAATAGCAGCCTTTTAGTGGGCCTTCACCCAGCCAAAATAAAGCATTCCCATTAGAGTATGAAGGGGGAAAATGCCTCTTGGCTTTTTCTTCCACCCGTTGAAACAGGGAGACCTTAGCCATTGACAGGATGATGTGCCTGTATCTAACTTCCCAAATAGTGTTCCAGAGACAAACTCTGTAATTACTGGAGCTACTGCAGACTGAGGCACTGACATATCCCACTCTCGGTAGTTAATTTCAGTAGTTAATTTCTCCAATTCATGCCTAGTCCAGGATGGCAAGAGGGGAAATAAAATTTCCAGGCACTTTCAGATTAGATTAGATTATAGAGCCCTGCATGGAAACTAGGAATTTCCTTTTCCTTCTTTTTTCTCTTCCTTCGTATATCAGCCTCTTGATGAGGAACTAAAGGCTGGTGGGAGAATGGATAGTGAATTGAAGAACTGAACCATTAGAAGTCTTAGAAGTCTTTTTGTGAATGATTTCCATTTGTCCTTTCTGCTTTTTCAGAAACAATCACTTAAAGCAAATAACTAAAATGATTTTAAAAAGAATAATAAAAATGATGAAAACTTACTGAGAAACAGGAAAGGTGTGCTATATATCAGATAACGTCATAAATTTTCCAAAGAAGTTCTACCTAATTGTAAGCCCAATTGTATAGTGCGATTCCTAGTTTATATCCTTGCCCATATTAGATAATATCTGACTTTTAAATTTTTGCTAATCTGGTATGCATAAAATGATTTCTTGGTATACATTTAATTTGTATTTTTCTTATAAATTAAATTGAACAACTTTAATGTTTCATTTTCTCTCTAATTAAAAGCCTATTTATTATTTCTTCTCCTACTAAGTGGGTTTCTTTTTTAATTGGTTTGTTTTCTTTTTTACTAATGAGTAGGAGTTATTTCTGTACTCTTGATTTTAATTTTTTCATGTTATTTGTGCTATTAACTTCTCTAAATTTGTAGTCTGCCCTTTCATTTTCTTTATATTTTGGTAAACTAGAATTTTTAATCTTAATAAATTTAAATTCATCAATCTTGTTCTTTATGTCTTGGGCTTATCGTATCTTGTTTAAAAGAACTTTCTTATCTGGAGATCATAAAAATATTCTATATTGTCTTCTAACATTTTTAGAGTTTTACTTTTTGCATGTGAGTCTTTAATATACTTTGAAATTGATTATTGTACATGGTAGACACAGGGCTCAATTTTTTTAGTTTTCTAGAATGATGAAATTAATTATTTCAGCAGTTTGTATTGAAAGTCAATAATTTAGTTCCTCACTGGTCTGCTGTGCCAACTCTGACATAAATTAAGTTTCTGTATAAATAAGGGCCTCTGATCTTGTTTCCTTGTTGAGTTTCTTGGCTATTCCTGGCTCTTTCCATATCAATTTAAAGTCAGATTCCCAGGTTACTCACACATAAACACATGCACATACACAAAACTTGTCAGAGTTTGATTACAATTGCACTGAATTATCAATAAATTGTGCCAGAACTGATTTATAATAGTCTTCTAATCAATTAACATGGTATATCTCTCCATTTATATAGTTTTTGTTAAATTTACTTCACTAAAATTATAAAAATCACCCCAAAGGCCTTATATGGTTTTTGTTAGGTTTGTCTTAGCCATTTTATTGACTTTTTAGATGCTATTTTTAATGTTACTCATTAAAATTATCTATTTTAAATGTTTACTTCTGGTATATAGAAATGCAATTAATTTTAATGTACTGATTTTTGTACCCAGCAATTTAATTTACTTTCCAATTAATTCAAATAATTTTCTTGTAGATTCTTTTCCCTTTTTTATGTGGGTACTCATATTGTCTATGACTATTGACAGTTTTTTCTTCCATTCCTGTTTTTATGCCTTTTATTTATTATTCCTCGTTTATAATGCTGGATAATATCCATATGGAACAGAAATCCATTTCTTTTTGTTTGTTTGTTTTTTTGAAAGTAAGGTGATTGCTTGCATTGTTTTGTCATTAAGTAGGATGTTCACAGATTTTTCTATAGATGCTCTTTAATAAATTAGGAAAGTTTTCCATTATTCTTGGTTTTCTTAGAGTTTTTTTCAATAATAATTGTAAATTGAATTGTATCAAATATTTTTTCTTCTATCAGGGTAATTGTATAATTTATAATTAATTAATTATTTTTCTAATATTAAATTAATATGTACTTCTAGATAAATCCCATGCAGCTATGTTATGTTATATTTTCATTTATTGCTGAATTTTGATTGCTAGTATTTTGATTGCTAGTATTAGGTTTTCTTTTTGCTTTCTTTCTTTTCTTTTCTTTGAGACAGAGTCTTTCTCTGTCACCTAGGCTGGAGTGTAGTGGCACAATCTTGGCTTACTGCAATTTCCACCTCCTGGGTTCAAACGATTCTCATGCCTCGATCTTCTGAGTAGCTGAGATTACAGGGACATACCACCATGCCCTGCTAAGTTTTGTATTTTTAGTAGAGAGGGGCTTTTGCCATGTTGGCCAGGCTGGTCTCAAACTCCTGAGCTCAAGCGCTCTGCCAACCTCTGCCTCCCAAAGTGCTGGAGTTACAGGCATGAGCCACCTCACCTGGACTTTGTATTTAGGCATTTCTTTCATCCAGTATTCCTCATGCTCTCTGGCTCACTGTAGCATACCCTGCTTGTTCCAACAAGCCAGGCTTATAGGGATGCTATTGAAATTTATTTGTCAGCACAATTGCCAGTTACTTCATGTCACAGAATTTATGGCTTCTTTCAAAAGTTAACGCTACAAATATTTCATATGCTGAGTGTTTAAGACGTAAACCTGCATTTTTCACTAAGATTTTATAAAAATGGCATGAATCAATAAATGGAAATAATAAATGCAAATAGTATTATAATCATTGTAAAGAAAAACTTTACTTCTCTCTATGGATTGCTTGGAATTCTATCTGACTGCTAATTGGGTATTGTTAACTACATATACTCAGTGCATAAGTGACTATTACATAGAAACAAGTACTACAAATTATTTTATTTCTTCTTCTAGAAAATGGACACCAAAAATTGTAACTTTTTTATTCTTTAATCTAGAAACAGAAAACCATAGGCTCACAAGCTCTGATTCAATTCTAGCTCTTAAAAATCATGCTGTAGCCAGAGACCATAGGTCTTTAGTTAGTGGGTAGCAAATAATCTGGATAGGATAAGGAACTGTCGATTCAGAGGTGATGACAAGACTAGGATCAGAACCATGGAGCCACTTAGAGCCAGATAGACAAGGATGAAGCAGGGATTGTGTCTTTAAGGCATATTACAAATATCTAGGAGAAATAATATTAGAGGGGATGGTTCCTTCATATAGATTTATAGCTTTTGTTATAAAATCCCAGGGCTAGATATACTAAATTTACTTGTATATAAGGTGTCTGAATTTTCACATTAATTGGATAGTATCAAAACTCTTTGTATCTCTTTTTTTTTCTTTTGGGCATGCTATGGTAATTATCTCAAACAGACCTATTTATTTAACAAAAAAATTACATGAAATGGAAATTAAACATCAAATTTTTCAAAGAAGAATTCATAAGGGAAATTAGAAATATCTCAAGACAAATGAAAATGAAAACAACACACCAAAATTTATGGGATACAGCAAAAGTAGTACTAAGAGTGAGGTTTATAGTGATAAATGTCTATGTTATAAAAGAAAAGAGCTCAAATCAGCCACCTAACTCTACACCTTAAAGAATAGAAAAATGACAAACTAAACCCCAAATTAACAGAAGAGAGAAAATAAAAGAGATTAAAGCAGAATAAAGAGATTAAAGAGAAAAAGCAAAGTAAAAATGGAAAAACATCATTAGATAAAATTTAAAAAAAACCTAAGACTTTTTTTTAAAGATTGATGAAATTGACAAATCCTTGGCTAGATTAAGAAAAAAAGAGAAGAGATTCATATAACAAAAATTAGAAAAGAAAGAGGAAACATTATAACGGATGCCATGAAAATAAAATGGATCAAAAGAGACTACTATAAACAGATATATACTAACAAATTGGTTAACCTAAAAAAAGGTTACTTTATAGAAGCATACAATTTACCAAGTCTGAATCATGAAAAAATAAAAATCTAAACAGACCTATAACTAATAAGGAGATCAGATAGTTATTGGAAACCTCCCAACAAAGAAAGACTCAGCACCAGAGGACTTCGCTACAGAAATCCACCAAACATTTAAAAAAGAATTAACACCAATCCTCAAACTCTTCCAAGAAGCAGAACACTTCTAAATTCATTTTATGAGGCCACTATTACTCCAACACCAAAATGGGTCAAAGATACTACAAGAAAGCAAAACTACAGACCAATATCTCTGTGATGGATATTAATGCAAAAATCCTCAACAAAATATTAGCAAGCTGAATTCAACAACACATTAAAAGGATTATACACCGTGGCCTAATGGAATTTATTACTGGTATACAAAGGTGGTTTTACACATGGAAATAAATCAGTGTAATGCACCACATTAACAGAATGAAAAACAAAATTATGTGATCATCTCAATTGATGCAGAAAAGGCATTTGACAAAATTAACATCCATTCATGATGAAAACACTTAACAAACTAGGAATGAAAGGAAATTACCTCAAGATAATAAAGGCCATATATGAAAAGCCCACAGCTAACATCATACTCAATGGTGAAAAAACTTAGAGGTGCACTTACCTCTAAGTTCAGGAACAAGGAAAAATGCCCTCTCTCACCACTTCTATTCAATATAGTATTGGAAGCCTTTAACAGAGCAACTAGGCAGGAAAAATAAATGGAAGAGATCCAAACCAGAAAGGAAAAAGTAAGATGATTTCTGTTCATAGAAGACATGATTTTGCATGTAGAGAACCCTAAAGATTTCCCTGAGAAACCTGTTAAAATAAACCAGTTCAGTAAAGTTGCAGGATACAAAATCAATACCAAAAAAAAAAAAAAAAATCTGTTGTGTTTCTATACTACAACAATTAACAAAATGAAAAGCAAATCAAGTAAACAACCCCATTTATAAATATCAAAAAGAATGAAATACTTAGTAATATACTTAACCAAGGAGAAAAAAAGCATGTACTCTGTAAAGCATAAAACGTTGCAGAAAGAAATTAAGTAAAAGAAATTAAATAATACACAAATAGATGAAAAGACATATTGTTTCCATGAATTAGAAGACTTAATATTGTTTGAATGTCCATACTAACCAAAGTGATTTACAGACTTAATGCAATCCCTATCAAAATCCCAATTACTTTTTTTTTTTTGACAGGCATAGGGAGAAGTATCCTAAAATTTTAATGGAATTGAAAAGGACCACAAATAGATGAAACAATATTGTGAAAGAAAAACAAAGTGGGAAGCTCAAACTTTCTGATTTCAAAACATAAGGCCACAGTAATTAAAACAGTGTGATACTGGTATAAAGACAGAGGTAGAGACCAATGGAACATAATAGATAGCCTAGAAATAAACCCTTATGTTTATCATCAAGTTATCTTCAAAAGGGTTCACAGTGGTGAAAGCATATTCTCTTCAACAAATGGTGTTGGGTAAACTGGGTATCTACCTACAAAAAATAAAGTCAGGCCCGTTACTATATACTATATACAAACATTACCTAAAATGAATGAGACCTAAACATGAGACCTGAAACTACAAAACTCCTGAAAAAACATACAGAAGAAATGCTTCTAATGTTGGATTTGGCAATGGTTTTTTGCATATCACACCAAAAGCTTAGGCAACAAAAGTGAAAATAGACAAATGTGACTACATCAAACTTAAAGACTTCTGTGCAGCAAAAGAAATAGTAAACAGTGGAAAAAGCCAACAGAATGAGAGAAAATATTTGCAAACTACACATATGATATGATATGAAGTTAATATCCAGAATATGTAAAGAACTCTTGCAACTCAACAATAACTAAAACAAATCATCCAATTAAAAATGGGCAAAGGACTTCAATAGACATTTAATCAAAGAAGGTCTATAAATGGACAACAGCATGTGAAAAGATACTCATCGCTAATCATCGGGGAAACACAAATGAAAACTACAATGAGATATCATCTCGCATTTATTAGGATGGCTACTATAAAAAAAAAAAGGAGAGAGAGAAAACCTGAAAATTGTTGGTGAGGATATGGAGAAATTGAAAACTTTATGTGCTGTTAGTGGGCATGTAAAATGTTGCAGCCACTATGGAAAATATTATTAAAGTCTCTCAAAATAATAAAAATAGAAATACCATATACTCTCGAAATCCTTCTGGATATTTATGCAGAAGAATTGAAAACAGGATCTTAAAGAGATATTTGTACATTCATGCAGCATTATTCATAATAGCGAGGTGGTGTAAACAAACTAGATGTATACTGACAGATGAATGGATAAAGAAAATGTTCTATGCACATACAATGGAATATTATTCAACCTTAATAAAGAAGGACATCCTGTCATATGGTATAACATGAATGAACCTTAAGGATGTTATGCTACATAAAATAAGCCAGTCACAAAATGACAAATACTATATGATTCCACTTATATGAGGTATCTATAGTAATAAGAAACAGAAAGTTGAATGGTGGTTGCCAGTGGTTGGGGGAGGGAGAAAAGGGGAGTTGTTCAATGGGTATACAGTTTCATTTTTGCAAGATGGAAAAAAAATACATGAATGTGCATTTAATTTGGCAATTACAAACCTTTGATTGTGGGAACTGCTCAGAGTGTCTAGCACAGTGGCTTGCACGAATTTGTTTAAGTAATGTTTATTAGACCAAACTATATTTATTGGCCAAAGTGGAAGAAGCTATTTATGAATTTATAGACTAGGGCAGTGTTTCTCAGAATTTTAAAACAGACTGCCTTCTTTCATCAAGCACAAAAGCTCTCATGTTTTTCTCGTATTATTTGTAATTTCAAAATAAATTATATAGCATGATTAACAAATTTATACAGTAGCAATTTTTGAATATGTCTTGTCACATTGAACATAGGCTCATCCCTCACTGATTCTGCAGCACTCCCCTAGTTAGTATGTTTCCAAGCTTGGAATTGCTGCTCGAATCTAAAACAGAGGCAGCAAATAAAGGCACAAATGCATATCACTGTCCCCCTTTTTTTATACATGACAGAAATGAATCATATTACTTTTTTTTCCACTGCATACAGACATAGCTTCTGAACTCCTTTCAGTATAGCCCTCATGGCAGCCACACCGACGAGAGTGGTGTTGTCATGAAAGATGTGGTCAACTTTCCATCCTTGGCTTAGGGTGTAGTTTTCAGGTGCTTGAATTTACATATAAGGGTCTGTGGATCAAAAATAATGTACATGCCGATGTTGCACATAGAATAACCATACAGAACTCTGAATGCAGGAGCTGCTCATCTAGTTGTGCCCATTCCGAGTACTCAAAAGTCTACCTAGTTTGAGCATCTACATATAATAACATGAGTATCTGTCTCTTCAAAACATCTTTAAAAGATGATTAAATTATATTTAGAGAATAACTGAATATCTACTTTATACTGTAAACTCTATAATTTACCATATATATAATATATGGTATGTATACGGTAAATTACATATTTATATACATATATATATAATAAAATGTGAAGACTATGCAATAGATTATGCTGTCTGCTTCTGTTCTCTTCCAGTGTGGGACTATAGTTACTGAATCTACTGAAATGCTTGGGGGACACATTCCACGTTCATGTTCTCCTCAATGCAGGTATGTCACAGGTATACTAGACATCTTATTTGGGAGTGCAAGAGTTTGTTGTTTTTGTTTCTTTGTTCTATGAAGGAGTGATTCTGTCTTTTGCATCAGAGTTCCTCAGATCTGTGGTCTGTCTGGCAATAGAAACTCACTGGGCTGGATACGTGTTTGTGCATCAGTGTGTCTTTGTGTGTGTTGAGGGAATTAAGAATATGCCACCCCAAAATATGCTGCCCTGGCATATTGGCTGCTTTGAGTTAAAGGCACTTGAAAAACAGCAGCTACAAGATTACTCTGACCTTCCTTCTCTTTCCTAGAAGCAGGAGATGAAATTCCCATGTGTAAGATGTCCTCTCTGTACCATAAGGAAAGTTATCATTCTCATCATCCAGGATGGGAAGCTGGGGCCATGGGAAAACTGTACAAACAAACCTTGTTAAACTAACCCTTATCCTCCTTGTCACTTCTCTACCCAATTAACTACCCTAGCCCAACCCCCATTGCCTTGTCACATTTTTATAATTTACTGCTCTTTGTCCAACTCAGTATTTAAGTATTCAGTTCTAACTGCATCTTTGGGTCTTCATTTCCTCGTGAAGGCTCCTATGCTATGTAAAACTTACACCAAATAAATCTATATCCTTTTCTCCTGTGGATCGATCTGTCTCATATCAATTTAATTCTCAGGCCCAGGCAAAAAACCCCAGCATAGTAGAGGTAAAATATTCCCTCCCCTACACTGTGTATGTGTTTCCCTTTCTTGGAGTTTTAGTTGAAAACCAGTCCTTCCATTTGTGCAGTTTCAGGTCACTTTCTGCATATTATCTTCAAACATTCTACCAGAAGCAGGAGTTCTGTTGGTTTCCTTTTTATAATGGTCATGCTCAATGCCAAGTTGGATACATAGAAAGTGCCTTATTATGAAGGTTGATAAGTAGTTTTCAGATATTAAGTGCGGACTTTCCACTTCACATACACGTACAGGTCATCAGCTGTCATTTCTAGGGTGGAGAACCTCAGGAGGGAATGAAGAGTTGTGTATCTTACAGGGTGAGGTCCCGGGCTCCAGGGCTCCAGGCATGCCAAATATGCATTACCATGGCCCAAGTGTTGCATAACGTCATGAAGATGCCAGGCTTTGTGGAACAACTGGGGCTTGACCACTGTTCATTCATCAGTAACCAGTATGAATGAAAGATTGAGAGAGACTCTGTTTCATATGACCCTAGGGATCAAAGAGTCAAAAATACAGAAAATCAACTCAGTTTGATAGTGTGTTAAGTTGTCCTTCCAAATTCTGCACCTAGTATGTTTGTACTTCCCTAGAAAAAAAATGATTCCCCCTTTCAGGATCTAAGGTCTGAGGAGGAAACATTTACTTCTCCTAAGGGACTATTCACTTATCCTTCTGTGGTTTGCTAAGCCCGTCCCACCCCTGCCTCCCACCCATGGCAAGCTAATTCTGAAAGTAGACTAGGGGGAGGCCCTTTTAACATGATTGGAACTCTCACCTTGGCAGCCAGCTCTCAGAAAGCATGCTGAATGGCTTCTCATAAACCCAACAAAGTGTTAAATGCTGCGATAAAAGTTTCCATCTTCCTTATCCAGCTGGGGTTGAGCTAGTGCTGCTGAAGTGGACCCGTCTGTGTCTGTGTCTGTTTGATGAGGAAGGTGCAATTGATTCATCCTCAGTGCCTTCTGTCATCAGCTCCTCTTAATGGGAGAAGTCGTGAGTAGTTTGGAGACAAGTCAGACTAAGCTTGGAACAGAGCAAGCCATTCAGCCTTGACCTTGTCATGCCAGCAGCTCTTTAAATGGGTTATATTTGCGTGTGCTTTTTGAGTCTGAATATCTTGTGTCAGTGCCCTCTGTGCCAATTTCCAACCTCAGAATAAATGTAGACCTATTTTCTGGGGACTATTTAAGAACTTAGCTTGCCATATGAACTTGATTTTAGTAAGCTCAAAAGCCTGGATATTCAGCCCTAGTGACTAAAGCCCTGAGGTTTGACAATGCCAACACTCTCAAAAGCTGGACTCCTCAGGTGTTCTGAGATTCACGACCTTTTCTTGGCCTCAGGTATCTGACACTGATGTGTAACGTTTCAGAAGTGTGTCATAACCAGGATTCACATGCATATTTTCTGGGGATTGGAGTTTCATGCCTTGGAAACAACTTCTGTTTTTGGTGGGAAGTTATTTTTATCAAAGGAAAAACTAACTTTTTATAGCCTATCCTGGTATGGTAGCTTGGCTTTGGTGACAGAACCAGAATTTGGGCAACAAGAAATGCTCTTATACTTTAGGCTCTGAAGAATCAATTACTCTATCCTTCCCATGAAAAGGAGCAGTGTGAGTAGAAACCCTGAGTTTGGGATATGTTTTTAATATTTTCTCTTCAATGCCTTTTTTTTGGTAGATATTTTTAAGGTAGGCTGATTGGGGTGGGTATTATCTACTAAAAATTAATCATATTAGCAAATACCTATAATATTGTATTCTTTTATTCATACTTTTTTTTAAAAGTCACCATCCTGTATTCACCCCTTAAGTAGTTTGAAAGCACTAATATTTCTCTTTCATTCTCAGTCCCTCACCAATTCACTGCATTCCCTCAATCAACACATGATTCTCCTGGAGGATCACAACTATTTTTCCATTGTTTTGAAACATGGGTCCCCGTTTTCGGCATCTCACGTTTTAGGTGATGCAGTGTATCAGCAATCTTGGATGAGAGCTAAACTTGTGGATATACATTGCTAGCCATATCTTAAACATTCAAGAAATGTTGCTGTTCCTTATTTTCTTCAAGTCAACTTAAGTCAGATTCAGCGAAGAACCCCAACCCCCATTCCCCACCCATTCCTGGCAGACTGTGAAAGTCAGGCAATTTGATGTCAATCACAACTGGGACTCTAAATCACTTCTATGAGTTAAATTAATCTGCTCCAATTTTATGAGTTAAATTAGTCTGCAGCAAAATTTTTTCAATCTTGAAACATTAGGCTGAATAATTCTTTATTGTGAGAGCATTCTGTGCATTGTAGAATGCTTAGTAGCATCAATGGCTTCTTCCCACTAAATGCCAGTAGAGATTCCTTCACTAGCCATGATAATCAAAGTATCTTCTTTGCTAGATGGCTGGCTACGTAATTTGTGGGTCCCAGGACAAAATGAAAACATGGAGCTTTTAAAAAATCATTTTTGCTGATAAAACATAATAGAGAAATAGTAATATATGGATAAACAACATAAAGTTATAAATTACAAAAAAACCACTTCGGAATTATAATCTTACATAACAGAATAAAGATGTGTGATTAATGAGATGTCTCAATCATAAGATTTTTCTGATTTACTTTTCAGCACATTTATTTATTAGATCTCTAAATTTATACTTTGGACACTATATTGTCAATTGATATACTTGAAAGCAATGTCGGTTGCTCTTGGAAAGTGTCAGATTGCAAATAATTTTTAATTTTGAGAACTATCTTTCTGCTCATGCAACCATTACTAAAGCTGTTAAGAGTATTTTATAGGCTATGATGACATTGGGATACGTTTCTGGTAAATTATTTCAAAATATACGTTTTAGTATGTTTAGAGCATTGATGATTCTTGTGTAACCATATTTTTCTAAAAATATTTAACTCTTCATATAATTCAGTTTCCATTGTCTAAATTTAATTTTAAATGTAAGTTTATATAACAGCATTTTGATATTTTTCTCTGATACTTCCTGTGACTTGACGAGGTCATATAACAAAAAAAAAAAAAAACAAAAAACTAAAGTAGTTTCATGATTTATATCTAATTCAAAAGCCTGTGTATATATTCTATAATCGTTTCTTCAATTACAAGGAAAACTTAATTTTAAAATTGTCTCTCTCATTAATAATTGATTCATCCAATGCTTCGTATGAAAAGAGTGTACTCTTCCTTCAAATGTGACAATGGTTAATTTCAATCTCTATTTCTGATTCTGTGGATGTTTGCTCTTTAATGTTGCAACAGTTTTCGAAGCCAGAGATTCTAGCTCTTTGAAGAATTCTAATAACATCCTGATAGGCTTTATTGCCATGTTCATGAGCACTTTTATTCTGTAAGAATTTACTGACAGTGTTTTCTGCCTGAGCACGAGCACTTCCTGCCCCGGTTTTCAGACCATAGATTTAATATTCATGCAGATGCTATAGAGGTGGGCTCTGGGAATTGACAGCCAGCCAGTTCCCCTCAATGACACAAGCAAAGCCCCTCCTCTCTCATGGGTCAGTGGATGCTGCCACCATTCTTGCAGCTTCTGCCATTGCTGCCACTACTGTCACCAGCAATTTGGGCCCAGGACCTGGCTCTGGCCTTCCACTTGGGGCTCATGCTGCCCGATGCAGTGACAGGCCTGACCACCAGCATGGGCACCAAGAGTGTCTCCCCTGCTCACCTGGGGCTCCATCGTCCAGGCAGACTTTACTCACAAAATACAGTTTCACAGGCACAATAAAACATGTCCAGAGGGTGATGCCAGAGCATTAAACCAAGCGTGGCTGAGAAGGGCCCTGTGTGACCTTATAGTCTGCAGGCCCATGAAGCCAGCTCACCCGGCCAAGGATTCTCAGCTAGTCTGGAAGGGTTGCCTGCACAGGGGTGGATGTGCAACTGCAGTCTTAGTGTGCAGTAATGTCCCATTTCTTTTGTTTTTAATATATACTTCAAGTTCTGGGGTACATGTGCAGAACATACAGGTTTGTTACATAGGTATACACATGCCATGGTGGTTTGCTACACCTAACAACCCATCATCTCCATTATGTATTTCTCCTAATGCTAACCCTCCCTTAGTCCCCCACCGCTGGACAGGCCCCGGTGTGTGATGTTTCCCTCCCTGTGTCCATGTGTTCTCATTGTTCAACTCCCACTAATGAATGAGAACATGCGGTGTTTGGTTTCTGTTCTTGTGTTCTTTATTGACTTTAAATCAACCCAAATGCAGTCAGGGTCCCTTTAAACTTAACATCAAAAATTCAACCTTACCATTTTGGAGGCCTCCTCCCATGAATGTGGTACACAGAACAAACGTCAAGGGAGGCTGCCGCACTTCAGTTCAGCATCTTGAGGCTGGGTACGCTGCAGCTTCCCTGTCCTAGAGGGTCTTTCGCTGCCTAAGGATCCATCACCTCTCCAGATGCCCCTGTACTCAATGCACTGTGAGGTTCTGCTCTTGCTGGCGACTGCTGGGACTGTGGGTCCTGAGTCTGAAGATCTGGAAATCCACAGAACAGTCTCCTTTCCCAGCTATGGGAGTATGGACTCTTCTCTCTCCTTTCTCTTTTACCTGAAGTCTTCAAGAAGTGCAGGCTTCCAGAAAGCAAAAACCAGAAAGTGGGGTGCTTTTGTTTTCTATCACACAGTTGTCTCCTAGGCGAGGGATCTTCTGGGCTGTCATTTTGGAATGTGAGGGAGTGTGTGTGTGTGTGTGTGTGTGTGTGTGTGGTGGGAGATAGGAAGAAGGGAGAAATAGGCTCACCAGGGGCAAATGCAGATGGATAACACACATCGAGACTCATTCTCTTAGTTAAATGAGGGTCACTGAGCACCCAGTCTGTGTCACGGACTTTTGAGTTTCTAGGAATAAAGCAGTCAACAAAACAAACTCCCTACCTTCATGTGGTTGACATTTTTATTAGAAGAGATAAGAATGGGTAAATAAGTACATAAAATATGCCGTGTGTTCAGGGGGAATGTTATTTAGAAAAACAAAGCAGTACAAGGGGATAGGCTCTGTCTAGTGGGGTCTGTTATCTGCTAGGGGGAGGTGCCTAATATGTCAGTGATGACATGTGAGCTGAGACCTGAAGGGGTTTCGAGAAGAAGCCGTGTGGGTGAACATTTGAGGCCAGGGCATTGCAGGTAAAGGCTGTGGACTGGGGCAAGCTCAGCACATGTGAGGGAGGACAATGGGCCGGTGGAATTGTGTGGAGGTGAGAGCAAAAGTTGAACCGTTGGGAGGAGTAGAGCAGTGTTCACCTGTGGGTCTCTCTAGAACCTCATTTTTCTCTGAGGGTTGAGAAGGTGGGTTTGTGAAGAGGAGAGGCATGGTCAGAGTTCTGTGTTAAAAGGATCTCTCTGGCTGTTGCATCAATAAAGCATCCTCCCATGGAAGGCCCTTAAATGCTGTTAAACTCCACTGTGCTAGCACAAGTTGCCCTTTGGAAGCTCCTCTGAGTTTATTTTTGGGGCACAGAGGGATAATGGGAATGAGGCCCAGATGCTCAATGTGATGGTTACTCCTTGGGGAGGTATTTGTGCTCCTGAGGGATCTTTCTAGATGCCTCAGGTTTCCCAGGAGTAGCAAAATGTGGCTGCTTGAAGCCATCCCTGAATTATTCCAACACCTTCAAAAATCAAGTTGTTGAAAGTGTGAATGGCAATTCTTGAGCACTCTCTTTCCGTTTCTGGCCGTAAGGGTCCTCCTTTAGAAGTGATCCAGCTGTCAGGGCAGCTCCTCTGCCTGGAGATTGGTGTTGACTGGCACTTGGCATGGCTGAATGACCACCACCATATAAACAATAACAAGGCCTGTTAGCTTTGACTTTGGTTATGGGGTCTTGCTCAGATCTCATCAAGATGAAATCGGCCAGGTCAATTTGGAAAAGACATTTCCTCCTGCTCCAGGCTGGCTTTACTGTGAAAAATAGTCTTTGACTTTGAAGATGGTCATGAATGGTCCACTTCTGGGGGGAGGTCAATGTTTCTTTTATTACTTTTTCCATTGAAACGAAGGTCAGCAAGCTACAAAAAAATCAGATCCCTGTTTTTCAGCTGGCTTCGTCACCCGTCTACACAGTCATGCTTAATAAATGAGTCACATTCACTATTCATATCATTTGTTAAAATGTACAGAATTGTCTATGGCCTGTCTCTTTCATTTTAAGTATAGGCTTAAGGCCTTAGATTCAGAAAAATCTAGAGAAATCTGACAGGGTTAAATTCCAAAAATGAGAATCTCTGATTTTCTTGTTGTTCTTCCTTCTGAGTAGCTCACTGAAACATTATGTATTTTACAGATTGAGATGTGTGGATTTTAGTGTTAACTGTGTTCTTTTTTCCCATGCACATGTCTTTATACCACCTTTTCAATTTAACTGAAGATAGAAGAGTGAGACAGGGAGAGATTAGAACTGTCAGAACTTTAAAATGGGAGGCACTCTGACAGACTAGAAGCAAAAATATATACCAAGACTTGTTACTGCTATAATTTCACTGAGGGTAGGTGTCTTTTTTTCATTTGGTTGTTTTGCAAGCTTGGCATTATGGAAGAAAAATAGAATGTCAATAAATTCAACATTGAACATCTATTCAATGAGTTATTTCCTAGTAGGAGGAAAAAAAATTGAACCAGGCTAGGCAGTCTAGAGGGAAACCGTGTAAATGACTTGTAACTAAGAGGATATGACCCTCTGCATAATTCATAATCATTAGTCTAAGTGACACTTCTGCAGTCACTCTGCCAGGGCACTCTAATATGGTGGGGCTGGAACCCAAACAGTCCACTCAGCAGCAGTTCCTATGTGATCAGGTTTCTCTGAAAGACAACTTCTTGAAAGGCTATATTTGGGCTGCAGGATTTTTTTTTTTTTTTTTTTTTAACAGAAGATGCTGGCTCAGCTTCATCATGTGTGCAATTTAAGGGTTGCTCAAGTGATTCTTTAAAACTGCATAAAAGCAATTTTGCTGTGCCTGGGAGACAGTGTTGCTATAATGTTCTGTGCATACATCTGCATGATTTCTCAGAGCTAATTCAAATTTAATGCATTGGTAATTCCTTTTTTGCCGAAGCCATCCAGCAGTAATCTGAAGGTTACAGAATGATCTTCCAGCTCAAATAACACTTTTAGACTAGCATAAATGGAGAGGCAGAGATATAATGGGCAGAATTAGGCTTGCAATGATACATTCACCCTCATTACCACTCTGAGTAAGGCTGACCAGAGTTTAGAGTGTTTTTAGAAGGATAATCATAATAGAGTGTTAATAAAACTGAGAGTCAAGCTGTAGTAGTCTTTTATCAGAAATGGTGTAATAACCAAAATGACAGCATGTGAACAACTTAGAAAATATTTTCCTAACAATTGAAAAAGACCATTCTCAGGGTAAAATTAAGGCTTTGATTAAAACACTTAGAAGAACCAACTCACAAATCTCTGGGGCATCAGAGACTAACTATTTAGGTTGGTCATTGTAAAAATATTGACATCCAATTCAAGTCCAGATGAATAATAAAAAGAGTGAACTGGGGAGTATTTTAAACAAGTCTTAATAAGCTTTTTAGAATAAAATTAGACTTTTATAAAAAAATTGTGTGGATAGTACAAAGAATTCCCATAGGTCACACATGCAATTTTCCTAATTATTAACATTTTATATTACTATGGTAGATTTGCGATAATAGAAGAACCAGTACTGATATATGACTGTTAAATGAAGTCCACACTTTGTTCAGATTTCTTTAGCTTTTACCTACTGTTCATTTTTCTGTCCCAGGATTTCATCAAAGATATCTCATGACATGTAGTTAGTTTTCATGTGTCCTAAGGCACTTCTTCCTTGTGACAGTTTCTCAAACTTTCCTTGTTTTGATGACCTTGACAGTTTTGAAGAGAACTAATCAAGTGTCTTTCTGACTGTCCCTCAATTTGGGATTTGTCTAATGTTTTTCTCATAATTAGACTCGGGTTGTGGTTTTTGGAAGACCATAGAGGAGAATGCCATTTTTATCATATCGTATCAAGGGTTCATGCTATCACCTTGACTTCTGACTGTTGATATTACCCTTGACCAGCTGACTGACAGTGTTTTTTAGGTTACTTTTTTCCCCCTTTCCATGCCATATCCATTGGAAAGAGGTCACTGTGCAGCCCATGCTTAAAGAGTGGAGAGTCATGCTCTAACTCTTTGAATATGTGATATCTACCTGAATTATGTAGAATTCTTCTATGTGGGAGATTTGCCTAGTCTTCCCCGTTTAGTTTTCAGCCATATATTTATATCAAGGTAAACTCATGGGTGTTTATTTTATGCTTTGGGTCTAACATACTGTATTATTTTATTGCTTAAATTATTACAACTTTGGCCATTTGAAATTTTTGGATTGATCTGAAAGTGTCCCCATTGTCGTGGGGCTCTTTTGAAAAAAAAAAGAAGGAAAAAGAAATACTTTTTATACTTTCTGAGACTACAAGATGATTAAGCCTCATTTTTTTCAATTTTTATTTTAGATTCAGGGAGTACATGTGCAGACTTATTATGAGGGTATATTGTGTGATGCTGAGGTACAATTTGGGGTACAATTGAACTTGTCACCTAAGTAGTAAGCATAGTGCCCAATAGGTAGTTTTCAGTTCCCAGTCCCTCCCTCCCCTGCTTATAGTTCTTAATGTCTGTTGTTCCCATTTTTATGCCCATGTGTACCCAGTGTTTAGCTCTCACTTATAAGTGAGAACGGGTAGTATTTGGTTTTCCATTTTTCAATTAATTTGCTTAGGATAATGGCCTCCAGCTACATGCATGTTGCTGCCAAGGAAATGATTTTGTCCCTTTCCATGGTTACGTAGTATTTCATGGTGTATATGTACTACATTTTCTTTATCCAATCTACTGTTGATGGCACCTAGATTGATTTCATGCCTTTGCTATTATGAATAGTGCTGCAGTAAACATCAAAGTGTATGTGTCTTTTTGGTCGAATGATTTATTTTCCTTTGGATATATACAAGTAATGGGAGTGCTCAGTCGAATGGTGGTTTTGTTTTAAGTTCTTTGACAAATTTCTAAACTGCTTTCCACAGTGGCTAAATTAATTTACCTTCCCAGCAACAGTGTATAAATGTTCCCTTTTCTCCATAGCCTCACCAACATCTGTTTTTTTTTTTAAACTTTTTAAGAATAGCCATTCTGAATGGTGTGAGATGGTATTATAGTGTGGTTTGATGTGCATTTCTCTGATGATTAGTGATGGTGAGAATTTTTGCTTTTTTTTTTTTTTTTTTTTTTGCTGCATCTATGTTTTCTTTTGAGAAGTGTCTGTTCATGTCCTTTGCCCATTTTTTAAAATGGGGTTATTTGTTTTTGCTTGTTGATTTGTTTAAGTTCTTTATAGATTCTGGCTGTTAGACTTTTGTTGGATGTATAGTTTGTGAATATTTTCTCCCATTCTGTAGGTTGTCTACTCTCTTGATAGTTTCTTTTGCCATATAGAAACTATTTAATTTAATTAGGTCACATTTGTCAATTTTTGTTTTTGTTGCAATTGCTTTTGAGAACTTGGTCATAAATTCTCTGCCAAGGCTGATATCCAGAAGAGTTCTAGTGTTTATTCTAGGAGTCTTATAGTTTTTGGTCTTACATTTTAGTCTTTTGCCCATCTGGAGTTAATTTTTGTATGTGGTGATAGGTAGGGGTCCACTTTCATTCTTCTACATGTGGCTAGACCATTTTCCCAGCACCATTTATTGAATAGGGTGTTATTTCCCCATTTTTGTTGTCAACTTGGTCAAAAATCAGTTTGTTGTGGGTATGTGTCTTTCTTTCTGGGTTCTCTCTTCTTTTCCATTGGTCTGTGTGTCTGTTTTTGTACCAGTATCATGCTGTGTGGTTACTGTAGCCTTGTAGTATATTGTGAAGTCAGGTAATGTGATGTCTCTAGCTTTGTTCCTTTTGCTTAGTATTACTTTGGCTGTTTGGTGAGCCTCATTTTGTATGTTTACCACCTAAGTTTTAGGATCAGCCATTTCTCCAAGAAGCCCTGATTTCTTTTCTTGGAGAATGGATTTAGAGAACAAGACCTGGTGCTAGGTATGTTGGTTGCTACAGAAGTATCATTGCTTCTATGTCCTCTCAGCTGAGAGAGTAAGGAAATATGTTAGTTTATAACCAATGTATTAATATAGTCACATATCAATAAATGTTAACTTATGTAACAATATGTATTTATAGTAAGCTAAACGTGAGTTTATACCAGGGTCTCCAAATCATGGTAGACTCTTTCTTTGCTTATCTGTAACTTCCAACTCAAATAGTGAGAAACTTGGCCAGTTTGGGAATCTTTTCAACATTTCTTTTGAGATCTAGCTAGCATAGTTAGTAACTCAGTCATTTCTGTCTGACCATAGTTGAAGAATAGAGTGTCTTTCCACTTTCGATTCAATAGATTGATATTACCTTAAACTATAAAGACAATTAATTAGTTCAGTGATGATTTCTGAACTGAATCCTTGCCGAGGACTGAATAGGAATCTTCTTATCTTTAAACATGGTTCCCTCAGGCCCAAAAGACTGTGAAAGAGATTGTGTGGCCATTTCTTGTTCTATGGTGGTTAAACAAAAGCATTTGGCTTCAAGTTTTGGCAACTAGTGAACGTCATAGGAATAAAATCACTAAAAGCTGTTCTTTCCTGAAACTAAGTATTACTCATTGGCAGATGTTACCTGTTAGTAAAAGGATTGCAACGAGTAAATGCTAGGGATCAAGGTCCTACTTAATACAAAAACCTGACATCATCTGTGTCACTTACAAATCTGGTATTAATTATTTGATAAGCTTGGGGCTGATTTTGTAACACAGACATTTTGTTGTATGAATGGTGAATGTCAAGGATGACTTATTACCCTGAACACATTTAAAAGGAAAGCTAATGTAATTTCTTATAAGAAATACCCAATGGCAGCTGCACCAGAAAGTCAATTACAGTTTTGTATGTGCTACACAGACTTATTTTTCACAGTTAGAGAAGGAAGAATAAGGCACATGAAAATCTCCGTAGTGATAATGCTTTTGCATCCCTGACTTTTGGATTACAAATCTAAGGAAAGAAAAAGCAAAGAGGAAAGGGAGGGATATTGCTGAGCAATATGAAAGTGGGCTCTTTCAGTCTCCATAATTAATTTATGAGAAGGTTTTAAAGGATCATAAAATAACCCTTTAATAGAATATCAGGTTGAGCGGTCACAGAGAGGGAAATCAATATTATTATCATTTAATGAAGTGGGATTTTCTATCCTAACAGTTTTATTTTAAAAATATTAGAAGTTGTTCAATGTATTTTTTTTTTGTAAATACAAAACTTGTTGAATATGGGTCATTATGGGGAAAAAAAAAAGAAAGAAAAACTAAAGCTAAAACCAAACTTCATGAGACTGACTAGTTAATATGGCATAGACATATTTCCTTAAAGCTCAGTTTAATTTATGGGTATTTATCCCAAAAGGAGAAGTTTAATTCTGTTTAATATTTAGATTAAACAGAAGGTAAACTGAAGGCAAGCATGTGGTCCTTGCCTCCCTATAAAAGCAGCAATTTATAGAAGGAAATGGTGACTCTGACAGAAACAATTCCTTTCTGCTCCTGATTGATTTGTTCTCTGAAAAGTTGTCCATATCCTATGTTGACAATTTTCTAACATTACTGAGAATGGAGTTTAGTTTCTAGTAGAGTCACATATCACATAGGCAAACCGCGCACCTGGTTTTTGAACATAAATATGTGTTTTCATGGTGGTATGGGGGTCAACAAGGCACAGTGTTAAAAGCATATACCCAACTACTTCATAAAATATGCTGAAGTTCAGTCTGCCTCTGAGACCTGGTTTTAGAAATACAGATGAAGTCATTTGCATGATAATAAAGTGACATACAAATGCCAGAGACTGCTATGGATTCTGTTATACGTGGTGTAGCAAGGCTGACCTCCCAGATACATGCAATGATGGGATTCTAGTGTCCCTTTGAAAATATTGCTTAGTCTTTCTGGGTTTCTATTACCACTCAATGCAGTGATAACAAAGTAAAAGCCCATATCATTGCTGTTGAATCAAACTGTGATAAGTATTTGAATAAATGACATAAAAGCTAACCAATGTTCTTGATCTGACCTTTTCAAAACCTATTCATGCAATGAGATTGATTTAATCAGAATAAAAAAGAATTGAGAAGTCATTAATAAATACATTGATTTCAGTGAGTTTATATTATTAAATACACGACAGTACCTTTCCCACCATTGTTACTCCATGCTTCCATTCTTTCCCATCCATCCTTTCCCACCATTGTTACTCCAAGCTCTCTTCCATGAGAGCTTCCATTCCTATTTCTCTTGATTCCCGTCAGTAGGTTAATACTAAAGCTTGAAGGAATGGCTTCTCATCTAGTTACTTTTTATTCCACATGCCTCAAGAGAAAACTTGACACGTTTATATTTATAATGTAGTAATTAAGAATACTTAAATAAAATAAAATGACAAGAATCATAAAATGGAATTTAGTTACTTTCTTTTCCATTTTATCAGCCAGATTTTATCAAGTTAACTTTTAAAGATACAAAAATTTTCAAAGTCAGAATAACATCCAAATCTATTAGAGTGGTCTAAAAATTTCTTCCAAATCTGTGTTCAAAAATAGCTACCTAAATTATGGAAAGATTCTTAGTGATGCTTTTTAAAAAAGAAATATAAGTAAAATGGTCAAGGTATGAAATTTTCGCCTATTACGTTAGTAAATTTAGGAGGTTTGATGATACTGATGGCTGGCAGGTTTGTGGATAGAACAGCATGTTGAATAAACTATTGGTGGAAAGATAAAATGGAGAGTCTAGACAGCCATTTGGCCAAGACATTTATTTTTGTAAAATGGTAATTCCAAAAAACTCAGAAAACTACCCAAATAGTCATCAGTCAAATCAGTTAAATTGTTTTAATCCTACAATAAAAATAGTATTATGATACTAATAATATTGAGTTAGATCTTTGCATATTGCCAGGAGAGGATCCTACAAATATATCACAATTCCCCTAAAAAAACTAGCAAGGCACAGAACATGATTCTCTTATGTGAATCTCTTATTCTCTTATTTGAAAAGTTTTATCGTTCAAAATACTTCTTTCTTTAAGAAAATGTGAGAAAGAATTAATAGAAATTTCCTTGGGGAGAGACATCAGAGAAAAGGGCTTTTCCCTTCTTCCTGTATTTTTATGTATGATTTTAATAACTCATATATATTTATGGTTTTGTTTATAAAGTTACCAACAAGGTTAATTGAATATTGAGATTATGATTTTTTTCTTATTCTTACTTTACTAAAGAATTTGAAATACTTGCCCTTTAAAATTGACAACCAATACGACCTAAGCTGCCTTTTTAGCTCCATTACTTCCTACATTTTTCCTTTTCCCACTTCTTAATTGGCTACTTTCAGAAGGGGTCATATATTTTCATTTCTCTGGGTTTTCTGCTGGGAATATCTTCCTCCCACTTTGTCAATCTGGTAAACTCCCCTTTTACTATTTCACACCAACTCAAATATTCTAAGCCCATTGTGCTCTTTGTATTTTTAGTGTTTAACCTTGTGCTTGGAAAATGTTACTTGGTATTAAGATTTTTCCTAAAATATTCTAAGTATTATGGCATTTTTGAAAAATATGCTTAATACTAGAGGAGATGAGGGGAGTTGTTTTTTCACGTGCTTCTATCTGTGAAGGTTAGAATAGGAGCTTTAGCTTATATAGTAAGTTTGTGATATTCTGAATTTTGAAAACATAATAGCAATAGCATAACAATACTCATGTCCCTATGAAGACACACCTTGCAGAGCAATGTGGCTACATAACCCTTCATGCCTGATCTCCCCTGTGTAAACTGTCTCTCCCTACTTTTAGTGGACATTGAATGTGCCAGTGAGAGGTTAGGAATTTTTTTTTTCAATCCTGAAGTGGGGAGGAGCATGGTAGCAGAGCTGAGGGAGAAGTAATCAAGTGCACTGCATGAGAAATTTGCATTATTATCCAGTAGTAGATTGCTTTGCTTGCCTTGTTTTCACTAGCCCTGTCCCTTGACAATCACCTTCACACTCAGCTGCACTTCATAGCTTGTTTACCATGTTGCAATGATGTTTACTCCCTAAGTTTATTTGATGTTGGCCATTTGAAAAAATTATCATTTAAATTGGTTCCTGTAACTAATGAGCATATGTTTCATACGTGTTTCACAGGAATGAGCCAGTGGAAGTATTAGTGTATGAGGACTCTTTTTGTAGTTATTTTAGCCACAGTAGAATGTCAGATTTTAAACTGTTTAGGTGCCAAGGGGGAGATCTCCTCTGGCATGACATAATAAAGAGAATTTTGTGGGGAAGACAGGAAAACTGAAACCAAAGCTAGATAATTATAAGCTAACTTAAAAAAATTAAGTATGAAATGTTTCAGACTTGCTTTGGGACATTTTAAATCTATTGAATGAAATAATTATTCCCTTCAGACTTGCTGGAGGGAGACTGCGGGAATGTCATTCCTCTCTACAACAACAGACTGCTGTAGTGAGTTACACTGAAAGTGTGCAGAATATATTATACTTCTCTGTAGTGATACTGTGGAGGGTGATGCTTGGTACCCAAATCAGTCTGATTTGCATATCCCACTCAACTTTGAGAACATAAAATAACTGTACTGAAAGCAAAGCAGAAAGAGAAGGGTAATTAGGAATGAGTTATAGAATCTCAAATAAAATTCTGCAGAAACAGAGTGGAAAAAAACCTTGAAGTGAAAATCAGCCACTTAGCATCTTTTCAACACTCTTCTGTGGCTCAGCTGAGTGTTTTGGATAAAGTTGACTTGTTCTCAACCAGAGGTGGACAAGTGAGGAGGGCCTGGCTAATCAGAATCTTGCATACTCTTGGCTACAATGACTGACTCCTGGATTGGCATGTGACCCGGTAAGACAGTCAGTGAAATGCAGGATACTTGGCAGGAATTGCTGAGAGAAATGCGTACTTATTCTCTAGCCCTAAATTTGTGATTGTATGGGTCTGACAGCCAACAGCAATGAGTGTAGCCAAGATCAGGAGAAGGATCAGGTCCTCAGGCATTGAGACCCTGAGTCAAGTCACAGCGAGAGCTAGATCTATCCAAGACTTCTTAATAACATGACCCAATAAATTGCCCTTTTGCCTAGAGCTTTGGGTTGGGCTTTCTGTCACTTGGCAACAGAAAGAGCTTTGATACATGATCATTAGATTATTTTATTTGAAAACGTACATGTCTTAAAAACATTGAACAAGGCAATCCCTAAAGTTCTTTCCTCTTCTAAGGATACTGAATTGAGAACCCATAATATCAATGAACTATAATGGAAGAGATTAGACTGTGGTAAACAATATACCTGACATCATTCCTGGTTTCTTGTCACCTTTTCCAGCTTTGAATGATATTTTCATGACCTGTTTATATGTATATTTTACTAGAATGAATATGGCAGTAGACTTTATTAAACAAGCATGTGTTTAACACTTTTAATAGCCCTTTAAGCAAACAAAATGCTTTAGCTTTCTTATTTGGTCGGAAAGACTACAAAAGCTCAAATGATATTATGGGCACTTTTTTCAGCTCTGTTATTTAGTTATAAATATATTTTATTAAAAAATTCCTTGACAAATATTCATGACTAAAAGGTATCTGTTTCCTGCTTTTATATATACTCACAGTAAACAGAATACACATTTAATAACAGAATGTCTTTTTTATTATACAAGGCAACTCTGCAAGCATTTGCTGTAATTAAAAAAAAAACAGCATTCATAAGTATATGAGTCTGTTCTCATGCTGCTATGCAGAAATACCCAAGACTGGATAATTTATAAGGAAAGAGGTTAAATTGACTCATAGTTCTGCAGGGCTGGGGAGGCCTCAGAAAACTTACACAACCGTGGCAGAAAGGGAAGCAGTCACATCCTTTGCCACACGGCAGGAGGAAAGAGAAGTGCTAAGTAAGGGTGAAGAGACCTTTATAAAACCATTGGATCTTGTGAGAACTCACTATCACAAGAACAGCATAGGGGTAACCATACTCATGATTCAAGTACTTCCCACCAGATCCCTCCCATGACATGTAGGGATCATGGGAAGTACAATTCAAGATGAGATTTGGGTGGGGACACAGCCAAACCATATCAGTAGGTCTTAGCTTGGAAACTAGATTTTTAGAAAGAGCTTCCAAATGTTGCTCTAGGATTATGGCTACCCTAAATCTAGAGATAATCTTGTAAAAGAGATATGAATAATTCTCCCTCATATGGTCATTGCTTATGAGGGCAAAAACACAAAATAACTTTAATGGCCATTGCCAAGAGAATTGATAAAAAGTGGTATACTAATAAAAGAAAATATTCTATTGCTGAAAAAATAAAATAAAACACAGCTATGCAATCATAAAGAATAATTGTATGAAGCAGTGAATGAATAAACAAGTCCATATAGACTATCTATGTACACATTGTGATACCATTCTAGAAAGCTCAAAATTTTGCAAAACTCATGAGTATATTGTTTAGAAGTATATACCCCTGTGGTATAATTGTTCTGAAAAGTCAAGGGAGTTCATGCTTTTATCTCAGCACTGTAGGAGGCAGAGGCTGGAGGACAGCTTGAGGCCAGGAGTATAAGACCAGCCTGGGTAACACAGTGAGACCTCTCTCCAAAATTTTTTTCAAAAAAATTTAAAAAGAGCTATAAAAGCAAGAAAACGATAAAACCAAATTCAGGATGGCAGTTACCTCCTTTTGGGCAAGAAGTTGGAAAAGGCATTAGTTAAGGGGCATGTAGCTAGCTACCTTTGGTATTAGTTTGCTGGTGACATCACTGATGTTTATTTTAATTTTATGCTTTATAGTTTATATACAAGAGAACTTCAAAAAGCTTATGGAATTAAAAATAAAAACAAAAATATAAACTTTATTTCTCAACATAAGCTACCTCAAGTTCAAGACACATTTGCAAGTGAGGATGGCAGCCATTTAGTCCATCCCCAAAGAACCAACCATCTTGGGAATTTAACCTTGTCAATGCAGTCTCTTTTACATTATTAACTGAAGAAAAATGGGAGCCCTTTAAAGGTTTTTGAGATTAGGAAATCAAAATAAGTCAAAAGGAGCCAAATCTGTACTCTAAGTTAGATGTCCAATGATTTCTCATGAAAACGCTCACAAAATTGCCCTTGTTTGATGACAGGAATGAGCCAGGAGCATTGTCATGGTGGGGAAGCACTCTCTGGTTAAGCTTTCCTGGGTGTTTTTCTGATAAAGCTTTGGCTGACCTTCTCAGAACTCTCTCATAATAAGCAGATGTTAACATTCTTTAGTGCTCCAGAAAGTCAACAAGAAATATGCTTTAAGCACCCTAAAAATCTGTTGCCATGATCTTTCATCTTGACCAGTCTGCTCTTCCTTTGACTAGACCACTTCCCCCTCTTGGTGGCCATTGCTTTGATTGTGCTTTTGTAAAGCTTCAGGATCATACTGCTAAAGTCGTTTCATCTCCTGTTACAATTCTTCAAACAAATGCTTCAGGATCCTGATCCACTTGTCTAAAATTTCCATTAAAAGCTCTGATCATACCTGCAGCTGATCTGGGTGCAGTGGTTTTGGCACTCAGTGCCAACGTTTTCCACTGAGTTGAAAGTTTGCTCAACTTTAATTTTAAAGTCAGAATTGTGTAAGCTGAACCAATTGAGATGTCTGTAGTGTTGACTGTATTTGTGCTGTTAATCACTGATACTCTTCAATTAGGACACAAACAAGATTATAATTTTTTTCTCTCAAATGGATATAGATGGTCTGCCAATGTGGGGTTCATCTTCAACATCATCTCATCCCTTCTTAAAATGTATTTATTTGTAAAATGCTGATTTCTTTGGGGCATTGACCCTCTAAACTTTTTGTAAAGCATCAACAATATTCTTCCACCCAAACTTCACCATAAATTTCATGTTTATTCTCACTTCAATTTTAGCAGAATTCATGTTGCTGTGATAAAGACTTTTTTCAAACTCATGTCTGATCTTTCTTACTGCCTCAAACTAGGCCCTGGTCGGGCATGTTATAATAAGTTAGTATAAGTTTATTTGGGTACAGAAACGTTTAGAATTAATGCGTAATTTTTTCATAGTACACTTTTCCATGAACTTTTTAAAGACCTCTTAATATTTGTCACATATATTATTTTGTATGTATAAAAAATTTAAAGATGCTCAATTAACAATGTATATCTGCAAACAGCTTTAACTACATACACCTAATAGTTAAGGTATTGTTTGCTGACATACATGCAATTATGTACTTTGAAAATTTATAGGCAAAATTCATTCCTACCATTCAAAACATATTAAAATGCAAGATTTAATTTGGATGGAAGTGGATAGTTCTCAAAATCAGGAGTGTCCCCAACATCTCTAGTGCTTCTCTGTCCATTTTGCAACATATGTCCAACTAGTGGTGAAAGACAGAATATTGGAAAAGTATGTGAGAAAACTTAGTAGCCATTATTCTTTCAAAAATTTGTTTAAACTGAACCTGATGAACATGAAATTGTTAAAGTTAACTTTAACAGTCTCCTTTTTTTCTTTGTAAAGAATTATATTCTTTTTTTGTTAGTACATATAGATTTATTTAATGGCTATACATCATTATTACACATCCAATTTCATTTATTTAATGGCTACGCATTATTACACATCCAATTTACTTTTGATGAACATTTAATCAATTTCCATTTTATTTTATAATTATAAAAGTATCACAATCAACATTCTTCTTATTTTTAACTTTGATTTTAGCTTCAGTAGTACATATGCAAGATTGTTATATAGGTAAATTGCGTGCTGTGGACTTTTGGTATACTAATTATCTTGTCAACTGTGTAATTAGCAGAGTACCAGATAGGTAATTTATTTTATTTTTTTGAGATAAGGACTCACTCTGTCACCTAGGCTGGAGTGCAGTAGCACAATCATGGCTCACTGCAGCCTCAACCTCCCAGTCTCAGGTGATCCTCCCACCTCAGCCTCCCAAGTAACTGGGACTATAGGCGCATATCATCATACCCAGCTGATGTTTGAATTTTTTGTAGAGATGGGGTTTCGCCATGTTGCCCAGATTTGCTCCTCAAGTAGGCTCTGCTGTTTGTTGTTCCCTTCATTGTCCATATGAACTCAATGTTTAGCTTCTGCTTATAAGTGAGAACATGCAGTATTTGGTTGTCTGTTCCTGTGTTAGTTTGCATAGGATAATGGCCTCCAGCTACATTCAAGTTGTTGTAAAAAACATGATTTCATTCTTTTTTATGGCCCCATAGTATTTCATGGTATATATGTACCACATTTTCTTTATAAGTCCACTATTGATGGGCATTTAGGTTGATTCCATGTCTTTGTTATTGTGAATAGTGCTGCAATAAACATATGTGTGCATGTGTCTTTATTGTAGAATGATTTATGTATTTTCTGGTATAAATCCAACAATGGGATTGCTGAGTCAAATGGTAATTCTGTTTTATGTTCTTTCAGAAATCACCAAACTGCTTTCTACAATGGCTGAACTGATTTATGTTCCCACCAGCAATGTATATAAGTGTTTCCTTTCCTAGATAACCTCACCATCATATGTTATTTTTTTTACTTTTCAGTAATAGCCATTCTGACTGGTGTGAGGTGGTATCTCACTGTGGTTTTAACTCGCATTTCTCTAATGATTAGTGATGTTGAGCATTTTTTCATATGCTTATGGCTGCATGCATATCTTCTTTTGAATAGTATCTGTTTATGTTCTTTGAATACTTTTTAATGGGTTTGTACTTTGCTTGTAAATTTGTGTAAGTTCCTTACAGATGCTGGATATTAGACCTTTGTTGGATGCATAGTTTGTGAAAATTGTCTCCCATTCTGCAGGTTGTTTGTTCACTCTGTTGATAGTTTCTTTTGCTGTGCAGAAGGTCTTTAGGTTAATTAGGTCCCATTTGTCAATCTATGTTTTTGTGTTTTGTTGCAATTGCTTTTGGCATCTGCATCATGAAATCTTTGCCAGTTCCCAGTTTCTATGTTCAGAATGGTATTTCCTAGGTTATACTTCTTAGGTATTTTATAACATTAGGATTTATAGTATTAGCATTTATATTTAAATCCTTAGTCTATCTTGAGTTTTTTTTTTTTTTTATGATGTAAGAAAAATGTCCAGTTTAAATCTTTGGTGTATGGCTAGCCAGGTGGCCCAGCAACATTTATTGAATTGGGAATCCTTCCCCCATTGCTTGTTTTTGTTCAAGATTAGATGGTTGTAGATGTGTGGCTTTATTTCTGGGCTCTCTATTCTCTTCCATTGGTCTATGTGTCCATTTTTGTACCATGCTGTTTTGGTTACTGTAGCCTTTTAGTATAGCTTGAAGTCGGGTAATGTGATGCCTCCAGCTTTGTTCTTTTTGTTTAAAATTGCTTTGGCTATTCAGGATTATTTTGATTCCATATGAATTTTCCAATAGTTTTTTTTTTTTTTAATTCTGTGAAGAATGTCATTGGTAGTTTGGTAGGCATAGTGCTGAATCTATAAGTTGCTTTGGGCAGTATGGCCATTTTAACAATATTGATTCCTCTTATTCATGACCATGGAATTTTTCCCTTTATTTGTATCATCCCTGAATTCTTTGAGCAGTGTTTTGTAATTCTCATTGTAGAACTCTTTCACCTACATGGTTAGCTGTGTTTCTAGGTATTTTATTCTTTTGGTAGCTATTGTAAATAGGATTGCCTTCTTGATTTGGCTCTCATCTTGGATGTTGTTGATAGATAGGAATGCTACTGATTTTTGTACCTTGATTTGTATCTGGAAACTTTCCTAAAGTTGTTTATCAGGTCATGGAGCCTTTGAGCAGATATTATGGGGTTTTCTGGGTATAGAATCATATTTTCTGCATACAGGGGTAGTTTGACTTCCTCTTTCCCTGTTTGGATGCCTTTTATTTCTTTTTCTTGTCTAATTGCTTTGGCTAGGATTTCCAGGACTATGTAGAATAGAAGTGATGAAAGAGGGCATCCTTGTCTTGCACCAGTTTCCAAGGGAAATGCTTCCAGCTTTTGCCCATTCAGTATGATGTTAGCTGTAGATTTTTCATAGATCACTCTTATTATTTTGAGGTATGTTACTTAAATGCCTAGTTTGTTGAGGGTTTTTAACATGAAGGGATATTTGCATTTTATCGAAAGCCTTCTCTGTGTCTATTGAGATGGTCATGTGGTTTTTGTTTTTAGGTCTATGTGGTGAATCACATTTATTGATTTGTGTATGTTGAACCAATCTTGCATCCCACAGATAAAGCCTACTTGATCATGGTAGATTAGGTTTTTGATGTGATGCTTTGGTTTGCTAGTATTTTATTGAGTATTTTTGCATCTATGTTCATCAAGGATATCGACCTGAAGTTTTCTTTTTTTGTCATGTCTTTGCCAGGTTTTGATATCAGGATGATGCTGGCCTCGTAGAATGAGTGAGGGAGGAGTCCCTCTTCTTCAGTTTTTTGATATAATTTCAGTAGAAATGGAACCAGCTTTTCCTTATCCATCTGGTAGAAATAGGTTTTGAATCCATCTGGTTCTGGGCTTTTACTGGTTGGTAGGATTTTTATTACCAACTCAACTTTGGAACTCATTATTGGTCTGTTCAGGGATTTAATGTCTTTCTGGTTCAATTTTATGAGGTTGTATGTTTCCAGGAATCCACATATTTCTCCTGGGTTTTCTAGCTTGTATGTGTAGAGATGTTCATGATAATCTCTGAGTGTCTTTTTTATTGGTGGTAGGGGGCAGGGGTCGGGAGTAATGTCCTTTGTGTTATTTCTGATCATGTTTTTTTTTGAACCTTCTCTTTCTTTTTCTTTATTAGTCTAGCTAGTGGTCTATTGATCTTATTAATTCTTTCAAAGAACAGTCTCCTTGACTCATTGATTTTGTATGTTTTTTCACTTCTCGATTTCCTTTAGTTCCACTCTGATTTTGGTTATTTCTTGTATTTTGCAAGCTTTGGGGTTGGTTTGCTCTTGTTTCCTTAGTTCCTCTAGGTGTGATGTTGGGTTGTTAATATTAGATTATCTCTAACTTTTTGATGTGGGCATTTAGTGCTATAAATTTCCTTCTTAACACTACTTTGGCTGTGTCCCAGAGATTCTGGTGCGTTTTATTTATTTTTCTCATTATTTTCAAATATTTCTTGATTTCTGCTTTAACTTTATTATTTACCCAGAAGTCATTCAGGAGAAGGTTGTTTTATTTCCATATAATTATATAATTTTGAGCAATTTTCTTAACATTGATTTTTTTTTTTTGCCCTGTGGTCTGAGAGTACAGTTGGTATAATTTTGTTTGTGTGTGTGTGTGTGTGTGTGTGTGTGTGTGTGTGTGTATTTTTAAATTGCTGAGGATTGTTTTAAGACTGTGTGGTCTATTTTAGAGTTTGTACCATGTGCAGATGAGAAACTTGTATATTCTGTTGTTTTTGGCATAAGAGTTCTATAGATGTGTATTAGGTCCATTTGGTCAAGTGTCGAGTTTAGGTCTTGAATATCTTTGTTTTTTGTTTTGTTTTGTTTTGTTTTCTGCCCTAATTATTCATGTAATAATGTTAGTGGGATGTTGAAGTCTCTCACTATTATTGTGTGGTTATCTAAGTCTCTTGGTAGATTCCTAAGAACTTGCTTTATGAATCTGGGTCTTTTTGTGTTGGATGTTTATACGGTTAGGAGACTTGGGTCTTCTTGTTGAATTGAGCCCTTTACCATTATTTCATGCCCTTCTTTGACTTTTGTTGGTTTAAGTCTGTTTCCAGGGCAACAAGAGGCTGCACACCTTGGCAAATTCAGGCAGAAGTAGGTCCATTGGACTGGAAGCACTAGCAGGTGTGGCTTACCTGGGGACACCTGCCTTGCTGTCTGGTGTATCTCAGGACAGAAGAAGGCTACATCCTTCAGCTGAGTTCACCCAGAAGTGAGACTTCTGGACCCAAAGTTTTAGCAGATGTTACCCTCCTGCCTATCAGTGGCAGGGGTGGGTGAGGTCACATGCCTTGCCTTCAGGGTGCTTCCCGGGACAACAGGAAGCTATGCTCACTGGCTGAATTCACACAAAGGCAGGACTGCTGGGCTGGAAGCTCTAGCAAACATTGTGGATGGAGCAACCCGGCTAAGTTCAGGCCTAAGTGAGACTGCTGGGTTGGAAGTTGGTGCCAACTCCAGACCAGCAAGGGGGCGTGGAGCAATCTAACTGCTCCCAGGCAAAGCAGCTGATACGTCTATCGGGTCTGTTGTACCGGCACTGGTCTGCTCCATGGCCTAAGGCTTGTAGAGGGTCCCCGGACTCTAGAGTTGCCCCCATAAAATGTTCAGGTGGCTCCTCACCTGTCTAGAAATGTTCAGGTGGCTTTTCGCCGGCCAGTGGGGCATTCATGAGGGCCAGAAGGATTCTTTCATTCCCAGTCTTGTACACGTCCCTGTGGAAAGCGTGAATCCCCCTTGGGGTTCTCATTCACTCACCTTCTTCTGTGTTTGGAGAGGTTCTCCAAGCTCCATGCTGAGCCCAGTCAGGCTGGTGCCCAGCTCCGCTCCCCTGCCTTGATGGATCCTGACATGGTTTCTCCAGGAATCATTTTCTTAAGCAGGATATTATGGGGGTTAGGAACAAAGTCTCCAAATCAGCCTGCCAAGGTTCCAATAAATGCTGTGCTGTTTACTGGTTGTATGATTTTGTGGCAAGTTACTTAACCTCTTTAAACTTCACTTTCTTCGTCTGTAAAATGAGGTTAATAATAGTACCTACCTTGCTGAGTTTGAAGATTAAATGAAACAAATGACTATAATAAAAACAAATGTCTATAATAAACTTGGTTACAGGCGTGGCAGCTAGTACACATTCAATAGATGTTAATTATTATAATTATTATGTCAGCAAGCATACTAGTAAAGGTGGTGAAAGAGTATTCTTAAATATCAGAGAAAAAAAAATCACTCACTCTGTCTAGATTAAGACCTTGGATGTATACTTACATTTGAGTTCTAGAAAGTGCAAAAAGAGAGCCAAACACCCCTATTGCAGGGTTTTCTCTCTTAGCTTGCAATACTTGAAGTTAATGGGTGTTCTATTAGGAAAGAGAAAGATATTTAATAACTCTACACTTATACTATTCATAATTCAGGACATGTAACAGCTTAAACAAAAAATATAGTAAAACTCTATTGTACTTCGAAATTCTAGACTAGTCCTTAAAACCTACTATATGAAAATATTAATGAGGAAACCCCTCAACTCAACTTCATAAACCTAGGATACGCGTATATACAATCACGTTTTTCTTCCAACATTGTACACATTCCGTTATCTGCTTCTGCAAACAGAGAGTGAATTGAAATAACTCGATAGTCAGACAACAAAAAATACCAATGTAATAATGGCCTTGGTCACACACAGAAAGATAGATTTTGACAATTGAACAATATCCTGTACGTGACAAAATTCATTCTTAATGTTTTTTGTTTTTAACTGATGCATAATAATTGTGCATATAAAATGGGGTACAAGTGACATTTTGATATAAGCATTTCATGTGGAGTGATTAAATCAGGTTAATTGGCATACCCATCACATCAAACATTTATTATTTGTATTAGGAATATTTAAAATTCTCCCTTCCAGCTATTTTGATATATATAATAAATTAGTATTAATTATAGTCACCCTATTGTGCTATAAGATACTAGAATGTATACCTCCTCTCTGATGGTAACTTTGTACCCATTAACTAACCTTCTGTTCCCCACTTACCACCACCCTTCCCACCTTCTGGTAACCATCATTCTGTCTACTTCTATAGGATCAACTTTTTCAGCTCCTACATATGAGTGATAACATGGTTTTTGTCTTTCTGTGCCTAGCTTATTTCACTTAACATAATCTCCCCCAGGCTTATCTATGTTGCCGCAAATAATAGGAATTCATTGTTTGTGTGGCTGAATAATATTCTATTGTGCACATGTACCATATTTTCTTTATCCATTCTTCCATCGATGGGCACTTAGGTTGATTCTGTCTCTTGATTATCATGAATAGTGCTGCAATAAACATGGGCCTACAGATATTTCTTCAACATACTGATTTCTTTTCCTTCGCATATATATTTAGTAGTGGGATTACTAGATCATATGATATTTCTTTTTTAGATTTTTGAGAAACTCCATGCTGTTTTCCATAATGTCTATACTAATTTACATTCCTACCAATAATTTATAAGAGTTCTCTTTTCTCTGCATATTCACCAGCACTTGCTCTTTTTTGTCTTTTTGGTCATAATCATTTTAATTGGGGTGAGATAATATCTCATTGTGGTTTTGATTTGCATTTCTCTGATAATTAATGATCTTGAGCATTTTCTCATATACCAGTTAGCCATTTGTATGTCTTCTTTTGAGAAAAGTCTATTAGGATCATTTTCCCAGTTTCAATCAGATTATTATTATTATTGCTGCTGTTTACTTGTTTGAGTTCTTTATATATTTTGGATATTAATATCTTGTCAGGTGGATAATCTGAAAACGTTTTCTTCCATTCTGCAGATTGTTTCCTCACTACATTGATTGTTTCCTTTGCTGCACAGAAGCTGTCTAGTTTTGCGTAATCTATCTATTTTTGCTCTTGTTGCCTGTGCTTCAGAGGTCTTATCCAAAAAATCCTTGTCTAGACCAATTTCTTGAAGTGTTTTCCCTGTCTTTTCTTCTAGTAATTTTATTGTTTTGGGTCTTACATTTAAGTCTTTAATCCATTTTCAGCTGATTTTTGTATGTGGTGAGAGATAAGGGTCTAGTTTGTTTCTTCTGCATATGGATATCTGGTTTTTCCAGCACTATTTGTTAAGGAGGCTGTCTTTTCCTCAGTGTATGTTCACATGTAACCCATTTATACATGTTGGCACCTTTGTGGATTTATTTCTCAGTTCTCTGTTCTGTTCCATGGGTCTATGTGTCTATTTTTATGCCAGTGCCATGCTGTTTTGGTTACTAAAGCTTTGAAGTATATTTTGAAGTCAGTTAGTGTGATGCTTCCAGCTTTGTTCTTTTTACTCAAGATTGCTTTGGCTATTTGAACTTTTTTGTGTGTGATTAAGTACAAATTTTAGAATTGTTTTATCTACTTCTGTAAAAAATGTCATGGTACTTTGTTAGGGATTGCACTGAATCTGTAGATTGCTTTGGATAGTAAGAAATTCATTCTGAATTTGGGTATCACATAAAATAGACCCAAAATACTGTTTGGACATTATATTCTATCATTGTAAATATTCAAATATAAATTTAATTCATTAACATTTTAAAACATTTGCCACTTCTACTACCAAAATAGATGTTTTCTCTGTGCTTTAAACATGTAATTTTGTAATGAGCAGCTTTGAGTTATCTGAAATTTGCCTCTGGGAAAAGTGTAACCGTTGAATACAGAAACATTTAGTTGTAGTTGCAACTAAATAGTCCTTCTTCTTCCAGACAGAGAAATGACTTTTCTGTTTACATGAAAGTTAAGATTAAAAAAAAAAGCTTTAAAAATATCCAGTGGATAGTTCTGCACAGTGTCTTTTATTGCAGTAGCATATTTGTTTCTTATATTCACTAGATAATGTGCTTGGAACTTTTCTACTATGTTACCATAAAATTGTTGCATACAAAAAAGAGAGAATGAGCCAGATTTTTCAGGTGTTTCATCAGTGAGTATCCTGCAGACAAGCAACATTTGTGTGAAGTGTCCTACCAAAGCTTTGCAAGGATCAACCTCACTTCTATAAGTTAGCACTTGAAAACAAGCTTTGTAAGCTCTTCTGCTAGTTGGTGCATTTCCTGAGGTTGGAGACTCATTTTATGCATCATGTATCTCCAACATACAGCATAATGCCTGCCACTAGTCCTCAAACATTTGTTACCTTATAAATCAGAAGAGAACAAAGAAATCGACAACAGAAAAGTAGTGTTAGGGATTTTTATTTTTATTATTTTTTAAAATATTGAAACCAGTTCTCTGCAGCTACTTAAAGGCAGAAAATGGACCTAGACTGTGGGTCATCTGGGTAAAAGTTATACTCCATTCAAGCACCTTTGTTGCATGCCTGCTGCAGTCCAGGCACAGAGCTGGCCACCCACACAAGTACATCATTTCTGAATCATATGCACTTGGACCTTGCTTTGAGCTGTGAAGAACTATTTGTGATCTTGATGAAGAAGCAAATAAAAATTTATTTGATTTTCTTTCTCAAGGGTAATTGTAAACCAAACTGAAATACTCTGAAGTTCAGAAAAGTTCACCCAAGCTTTTCTTTGTTTTCTGTACTTCCTGTTTCTTTCTGACCTTTCTGAGTTCACAAGAGTTTTGTTCCAAGTAGACTCCATGATGTAACAAAGAGTCTTTAATCTAATTTCAAGCTGGATAAGTTAGTGAGGGTGGTGCAGTTTGGGAGGGTAGATTTTAGTGTGATTTACAGTGTGAAATCTACCTCAAACACTCAAACATAAAAGTGATTCTGTCCGATGATTGATTCAGAATTAAGTTGTAGTTGCATATCTTAACTTTTGGGCTTCTAGTAAAAGAATTAGTTTCTCTCTCCCATTTTCACAAATTGCATGAAAGTATTTTTATTTCTCTGTGGCTTCCTGAATGGCACAATTGCAGTAGATCTTCATCTGTTTGACTTTTTCTATTTCTCTTTGACATTTTGAGCTTTACCTATTTATTATTTCATTGACTTGAGAAGCAATCTCAAGCAATAGCTGTGTGTTTATGTGTCTTTGTGCATGTACCTGTGTGTGCGTGCACATGTGTGTAAACTGCTGCGCATCCTGAGCAGGTAAGATCTGTACTGTTTGGTATTCTGCTTCACTATTTTGTTTTGAAACTCCAATTCAAGACAATAGGGAAAACCTCACCAATATGAAAGCATGGATCACCACTATCTGAACCAGTTTGGGTTATCTGATGTTTTAATTAAACAACAAGAGAGTATCTACTTGGCTAGGGAATCAGAGCTATTTAGAATTGTGGACCATTTTAACTAGACCCATATTGACTTAATGAGGTTTATCTGTGTGTTTCTTCAAAGGACAAAATTGAGTGGAAAAGCATTGTTTACATCCAGCGTAGCTTGTCTCTTACCACCTCCACCATGCCCCAATTCCAAGTCCAATTTCTAGTTCTATCTCCTGTAATGAGGTCCAAGAATATGTATATGTTGAGCCCAACTTGACCATTTTTTCATTACTGTGTGAACAGTATCTTTACACTAATTTGGAATCCCAATAAGATTCATAAATTTGAGTCTAAGTAAAATGATAGAATTTCAAACAAGTATTTATTTTTTGAGCCGTGTCATCACAAAAAGTGTTTATGTATATAAGTGTGTATTATAGGTAATCCTGGGTAGGTTGTACAAGGGTCTTATTTAAGATCTTAGAGAAATTTATACTTGTCTTTATATAAGCAGGGCTACCCTATGAATGCCCAAATCTTCTCTAGAAGAAGATTGATCCACTCATGGGATCCACTTAGGTGCTGACCAGGTTATCAACACAGGCTTTGCCAAGCTACTAGTGCAAATTTGGATTTTAGAAAACTTGAGGTTATGGGGCTAAATAATATCTTTCCTGGCTGCGAATATATTAATGTGATTTATTGCTTTGAAGTGATCTGTGGTAAATTTCTTTTTGTCATAGTAAGTTCTTTTTAAAAATGGGTTCTTTTTTTTTTTTTTTTTTTTTTTTTTGCTGTGTTCATGTGAATTTTTTTGAGTCCCAAGGCCAGAAGCCAAGGCAAGGGTTCTTTCTTGAATATCACTTGCTTTCTCTTCAAGACCCTGAAACAGTTCTGGAGGGCAAGAAGACTTCTCACTAATAAAGATGTTGAAGATTTAGAGATAAGGCATGTATCTGAAAACACGAGCTATTAAATGAAGCTGTGGAATATAAACACAAATCTAATTTTTGGGCTGTTATTGTTCCACTGTACAGTCTGAAGTTCTCTGCTAAGATTTGGGGGTTGTGATCTCAGTATGAAGAGGTAGTGTGTGAAAAAGAGATTATCTGAGAATGATGATTGGCCACAATTTGTAAGGTGGTGAGAAAGGATGGTTTTCTGACTTAAAAACGAATCATGCAAAATCTTTGATGGGAAATTTTTATTCCTTCTACTCAGTGGGTTGGTTTTGTAATCAATAAAGAAGTAAGTAGGCATAGATGATGTTGTTGTAAACCATAAATCATAGTCTGTTAACAAATTGCAAATGACCATGTGATTTTCTCCTTGCTTTTTCTTCCTATGGGAGTCATTTTGGTTTTGTAGAATGCGCTCTTCACTGCAAAGCAGTTATTCTCCTTTTCCTTGTTCTTGTGCAATCACTCTCTCTCTCAGACTTCACTTTTAAAAGACACAGTTGGATGTGCTAGGAGAGCAAAGCAGCGAAGCAGTAGGCTGATTGAGGATGATGAGAAAGGACAGAATCAGGTCAGTGAGCTCAGGATCAGAAACATGGCATGCATAATTGTTAAACACTTGATAAGTTTTTGTAATTATTATAGTAGGATATGAAAAATTCATACAAAACTAGAGTGAGATTTTTCTAATAGATCTTTAAATAACCTATAGTTGTTCTGAGTGGAAAGTTATATATATTTATTTGGAAAAATATTCACAAGAAGAAAATAAAAGTCACATAATCCTACAACTCTGAGATGATACTGTTAAGACAGTGGCATATTTTTGGACTTTCACAACATCATTGAGAGGTTAAAAAAAAAAAGACTAATAACCCACATATTCCTCCTATAGGCTCTGTGTTTTGAACGCTTGTCCTTTTCTTTGTTTATCTTTACCTGGTCTCATTGTGAGTAAAAACACTCTTTATAGGGATGCATGAAAGCAGGTAAGATGCAGCCCTCATTTGAGTCCAAACCCATTGAGTGCAATCCCAGTGCCTCACATGGCTAGTGCATGTAGGAAACCAATGTGATAATAAATGCTGCATCCTATAATTTGTTAGATAACACTACTGAAGTTGGCAGTTTGGGTAGTGTATTAGTCCATTTTCACACTGCTGATAAAGGCATACCCATGATATAAAGAGGTTTATTGGACTTACAATTCCACATGACTGAGTAGGTCTCACAATCATGGCAGAAGGCAAGAAGGAGCAAGTTACATCTTATGTGGATGGCAGCAGGCAAAGAGAGATTGTGCAGAGAAACTCCCCTTTTGAAAACCATCAGATCTCGTGAGACCCATTCACTATCATGAGAACAGCATGAAAAAGACCCACCTCCATGATTCAGTCTTCTCCCACTAGGTCCCTCTCACAACACATGGGAATTATGGGAGTTACGTGATGAGATTTGCATGGGGACACACAGCCAAATCATATCATTTTGCCCCAGCCCCTCCCAAAGCTCATGTCCTCACATTTCAGAACCAATCATGCCTTCCCAACAGTCCCCCAAAGTCTTAACTCATTTCAGCATTAACTCAAAAGTCTACAGTCCAAAGTCTTGAGACAGGCAAGGCAAGTTCCTTTTGCCTATGAGCCTGTAAAATCAAAAGCAAGTTAGTTAGTTACTTCCTAGAAACAATGGGGATACAGGCATTGGATAAATACAGCCATTCTAAATGGGAGAAATTTGCAAAGAAAAGGGACTGTAAGTCCCATGCAAGTCTGAAATACAGCAGGGCAGTCACATTTTAAAGCTGCAAAATGATCTCCTTTCACTCCATGTCTCATATCCAGGTCATGCTGATGCAAGAGATAGGTTCTCGTGGTCTTGGGCAGCTCCGTCCATGAAGTTTTGCAGGGTATAGCCTCCCTTCTGGCTGCTTTCATGGGCCGGCATTGAGTGTCTGTGCCTTTTCCAGGCACATGGTGTAAGCTGTCAGTGGATCTACCATTCTGGGGTCTGGAGAACAGTGGCCCTCCTCTTACAGCTCCTTTAGGCAGTGCCCCAGTAGAGACTCTGTGTGGGGGCTCCAACCCCACATTTCCCTTCTGCACTACCCTAGCAGAGGTTCTCCATGAGAGCCCCACCTCTGCAGGATACTTCTGCCTGGACATCCAGGCATTTCCATACAGCCTCTGAAATCTAGGCAGAGGTTCCCAAACTCCAATTCTTGACTTCTGTGTAATCACACGCTCAACACCATGTGAAAGCTGCCAAGGCTTGAGACTTGCCCCCTCTGAAGCCACAGCCTGAGCTCTACATTGGCCCCTTTGAGCCATGGCTGGAGTGGCAGGGAACAGGATGCCAAGTCCCTAGGCTGTACACAGCACAAGGACCCTGGGCCCAGCCCGTCAAACCACTTTTTCCTCCTAGGCTTCTGGGTCTGTGATGGGAGGGGCTGCCATGAAGACTTCTGACATACCTTGGTGACATTTTCCCCATTATCTTGGAAATTAACATTTGGCTCCTTGTTACTTATGCAAATTTCTGCAGACAGCTTGAATTTCTCCTCAGAAAATGGGACTTTCTTCCCCATCCCATTGTGAGGCTGCAAATCTTTCAAACTCTTATGTTCTGCTTCTCTTATGAAACAGAATGTCTTTAACAGCACCAAAGTCACCTCTTGAATGCTTTGCTGCTTAGAAATTTCTTCTGCCACATAGCCAGATAGCCTAAAAATCCCTCTCAAGTTCAAAGTTTCACAAATCTCTAGGCCAGGAGCAAAATGATGCCAGTTTCTTTGCAAAAACATAACAAGAGTCACCTTTGCTCCAGTTCCTAACAAGTTCCTCATCTCCATCTGAGACCACTTCAGCCTGGACCATGTTGTCCATATCGCTGTTAGGCTTTTGGTCACAGCCATTCATCAAGTCGCTAGGAAGTTCCAAACTTTCTCATTTTCCTGTCTTCTTATGAGCCCTCCAAACTGTTTCAACCTCTGCCTGTTACCCAATTCCAAAGTCCCTTCCACATTTTCGAGTATCTTTTCAGCAATGCCCCACTCCTGGTACCAATTTACTGTATTAGTCTGTTTTCACACTGCCGTTAAAAACATACCCAAGACTGGACAACTTACAAAAGAAAGAGGTTAATTGGATTTACATTTTCACATGGCTAAGGAGGCCTCATAATCATGAGCGAAGGCAAGGAGGAGCAAGTCACATCTTACATGGATGGCAGCAGGCAAAGAGAGAGCTTGTGCAGAGAAACTCCCATTTTTAAAACCATCAGATCTTGTGAGACCCATTCCCCATCAGAAGAACACCATAGGAAAAACCCACCCCCATGATTCAATCATGTCCCACTGAGTTTCTTTCATAACACATGGAAATTATGGGAGCTACAAGATGAGATTTGGGTGCAGACACAGAGCCAAACCATATCAGGCAGTTTGTAATTTGCCCTAGTTCATTTCTGAAGTTAGACACAGACAAAACAGAAGATATTTGCTGGACTGACCCCAGTACTGGCTCTGGGTATGAAGCTATGGTTCTTGAGTTCATCTTTTTTACTTATACTCTGTGGAGACTAGAAAGCTCATGCTAGGTTGAAATGTTAAATTTGTAATTAATGACATTTAACCTCTTATTCAAATGGAATTCATAGTAACTGAAAAGCACAGGGAATGTTAGAAAAGGAGAAAAACTCTCAGTGGACATTCAAACACATTTACTGTGCAAATATATTTGATTTTTAACTCACATTATTCCCAATGCTACAAAAAGTCTTATTGCTGATTATTTTACATTTTATCATTTTTTTCCTAACTATAATATAAAACAAACTCCCATGTCAACTAGTATTCCTGCCCTCCATTAACTTGCCCAAGATACAGTTCAAAGCATAAAGAAAATATAAAGCTACTCTGGTGCAGAACAACATCTGTTCCCCCAATTCCAGTGGCTTTCTTGAAAGTTGGTTCTTTACTTTCTTGGTTTTTACTTTAGTGTCATATTTCAGTACAGGTAATTCAATCACAGGGCTCAAATGTCAAAATATTAGAGAGGTTTATTGAAAAGTCATGGTCCTACCCTTAACCTGGTCTAGCATTTTATGCCTACTTATTCCTTATAGGTAATCAGATTATTACATTACGCTCTTTTGTTTGTTAATAAACACATATAAATACATATATTATATACATACATTATATAGAGAGACTGCATATATGTATATAGACACTGTATATATGCATATAACTTTGTATATGGACCATATTATATTTATTATTGATAAAAACAATAGGCATAGTATGTAGTATATATATTAAGATTTAGGTTAGGCAATTTTTTACAAGGCTATCAACGTTAAGTTTATTAACTTAAAGTAGCATATTAAATACATATTTTTTATATAAATTTGTTTTTTCTAGAGATCTTTCTATAACAATGCAAAATTTATTCATACTATTTTAGGTCTGCATTAAGAGGATCTATCATAGTTTAATCAGTGCCCAACTGGTAGATACTTGGGATTTTTCTATTCTTTTGTATGACAAGCTATCCTACAAAGAATAAGTTCGAACATAGGCCATTTTGTTTATGCAAAGCTATATATATAGAATAAATTTCTAAAAGTGAGATTACTGAGTTAAAGATAAATGTATTAGGTTGGTGCAAAAGTAACTGCACCAATGTAATATTTGTAATAAGGTAGATACTGACAAATTGCTCTCTATGGTAGGTAGAATAACATCCCCTCAAAGATGTCCAGAACTTAATCCTTGGAACCTGTGAATATGTTACCTTTCATGGCAAAGGATGCTTTAAACATGATTAAAATTTAGGATCTTGAAGAGAGGAAGTCATCCTGGATTATCTGGGCCCAATCTAATAACATGAGTGCTTTAAAGTGTAAGAAGGCAGAAGAGTCATTGAGAGATGTGTTTTGAGAAGGATTCAATCTGCCTTTGCTATCTGAAGATGGAAGAAGTAGGTCACGAGCCAAAGAATGCAGGCAGCCTTCGAAGGCTGGGAATGGCTCTGTCGATAGCCACGGCACACAGAATTCTGCTAACAACCTGGATGAGTGAGAAAACGAGGGCATTAGTCCTGTAACTTCAAAGAAATGAATTCTCCCCTGGAGTCTCCGGTGAGGAAAGCAGCCCTGCCCAGGAAGACCTGTGTTGGACTTTTGATACACAGAACTATAATATTATAAGTTGGTCTTATTTCAGACCTCTGAAGTTGTCATTTATTACAGCGGCAACAGAAAACAAATACACCCTTCCTAGGGAACATTTTGCACTCTCATCACTTCAGCAATTGATGAGATTGTTTCCCCATGTCTTCGCAAACAGAATGTGTTCCCAGTCTTTGAGATTTTTGCCAATCTCATTGGTGAGAAAGAGGATCTCAGTGCAACTTTAATTGGCATTATTTTTATGAATGAGGTTGAACACCTTAACATTTATATTTATTTTGTATTAATGGAATGTTTGTTGCCCATATTTCTCTTAGATTGTGGATATTTAAAAAATCAAGTTCTAAGAGTTTATTCGTAAGATGAAGACTTTATATGTGATAGCAACTGCAACTATTTTTCCCAAATAATTCACTTTCTATGTGAATTTAAGGGTGGGTATTGACCTAATCATCATTATTTTCTCTAGTGTCTTTGAATTTTCATCAGATTGTTGTAGGTCTCTAGATAACACAAACTAAAATATCACCAAGAGAACACATTTTTGAGGAAAGAAATCAAAAAGAGAAAAAAAGGAAGAATTGTTAAATAAACTCTTGCTTTCTTTACCTTCTCATCTTTAGTCTGAATCATTCTTCTCATGGGTCCTTTCTAAAGTCCTGGCCTTAAGGACAGGAGTAGCTTCCAGTTCTAGAGAGAGAGAGAGACTAGAAAAAAAAAAAAAAGACTGTACCTTATAATAGCATCGCTGGCACAAGTAGAGCGTTTTGTAGCACATTCTTCAATTGAAACTTTCATTCTTCGACTTAAAGCTGTCTGAGAACCAAAGCACTAACACTTGGCGTTTCACGTCAGAAGAGGCATGGGTATGATTATTCACAGCAAAATGCTGACAGGGCTTTCTCTTCAGTGACACCAGTTAGTTCAGGTTATAATTACCGGTGTTACATCATCTCTTTCTCTGCTATATGCACAGCAAGTGAGCTCTTGCTTGGGAGACAGATTTGTGTTTATAACCAAAGAGTTGTTCCATTCTAATTTAAACCAGGTTTGCTGAGAGCTAGGAGGGGGCAAGGAAGAAAAACAGTTATAATTAGAGTATCACGAAGAGAAACAATAAACACTTAAATGATGAGGAAGTGGTCGTCATCCAGTCTAACACAGAAGATCAGGGTTTAAGCCAGGCATTTCTGACAAGGATATCAGGACCAAGTTCATTAAGTGCCCTCACTGCTTTCAGAATGTCTTAAATGTGGCAATTTACATTAAAATGGATTTAGTGACACCATCTTCTCATTACTGTCAGTTTACATTTGGTTTTATAAACTATAATTGTAAATAAAATATGCTTTTCATTACAATGTCTATTTAATAGAATATGGTAGGAAATTAGAGGCATAATCATGACTTAAATTATTAATTCAGTGATATTTTTCAGGTGTCATATGTAGATACTCCACTGTGCATAATGAATATGCATGTGGTAGTTGAATTAGGTCTAGGTCTCTGGGCTCTGCCTCTCCTCTATCACCTCATCTTATTTTGTTTTTACTTCTTAACTTCTTTACAATGGTACATGGTAAAAGGAGGTTTCTGAAGTAGTCAGCTGCTATTATCTATGCCATTATTTTCATTTCATTTACCCTGTTCAGTTTCAAGTGGGCCCCCAATATGTAGCATCCCTTTTCCCTGTTCCTGTTCTGAATATGCTGACAAATAGGGAGTAATAGATAGATAAATCAAAATATCAGCTTTATCATGGACACAGTTAAAGTTGGGGGATGCAACTTGGTCCGTGGGCCAAACAGAGCAGCATTTGGGAGATTCCCGAGCTGTCATAATTATACAGACGGGGCAGGCTTCCCCCTTTAATGGCATCCAGAGATATTAGGTCCTGATTCTTCTAAGTTGTGGATGTGATTAAATAAAGCTTCATGAGGTGAGGAGATTTTCCTGTTTATCAAGGTGGACCTTAAATATTTGCAGAAGTGTCCTTATGAGAGAGGCAGGTGGAGATTAGACAGACAAGAAGAGAAGGCAATACAAATGCAGAGGTAGAGATTGAAATGATGCAGACCCACAAACCAAGGAACCCTGGCAGCCACCAGAAGCCGGAAGAAGCAAGGAATGAACTCCTCTCTAGAGCCTCCTGAGAAAGCACAGCTGGTGGACACCTTGATCTCCACCCAGTGAAACTAAATGCAGACTTTGGGCCTTTGGAACAGTGAGAGAATAAATTCCTGTTTTTTTAAGCCACTAAATGTGAGGCAATTTGTTAAAACAGTCTTAGGAAACTAATATGCTCCCCAGCCACCATCCCTGGTAGATAGCCTCAGGAGGTGCTGAGGGTGCCAGCTCTCAAGAGGCAGAAAGGCTGAGAGAGCAGCGAATGCCCAGATCTGGCTTTCAGACTCATCCTTCAGGCAAGTCACTCCACGTTTTGTGCGATAGAGTGATTAAAGAGCAAGGAGAGCCAGGATATGTTTAGAGTAAATTCCTCTTCATAGAGACTTCTTTTGAAAAAATTATCATTATTCATGAGCATCCCTATTTCAAGCTGTTGCACTGTTGAAATAATTTTTAATATCTAAATGTTATGGTCATCGTTAATGCTGAACAAAGGCTGAAGTTGACATTAACTTCTACATCAGAGAGTTTTAATGGCCAAGATTGAGATTGTATGTTAGTTCAACAACAAAGGTTATCTATAAAGTTGAAATGTACTTGTCTCTCTGCCTCACAACCACTTTCTATGTTGCATGTTGACAGCAAAGAAGGCAGGGGCAGGGGGTTGTTGTCTTTTATTCTGTTTAAAGAAAGAAGCGAGTTAACTGATATAAACATGATCCAATTCCTTGCTCATCTTCGCCCAAGAAAATGGTACTATCTACTTATAAATGTCCAAGTGTATTTATGTTTTAAAATATTTTTCCTCAATATTGAATAATTATGAGGAGAAATTACTATTTATAGATTTGAAATACTTCTTATGTTATACTGTGGTCAAAAAACTGACAACCCAGGGAAAGATGTATCAAAAATCCAAGGACATGTATAACAAAATGGTAATATCACTTACAGGTCTTTCTCAAAGCAGCATGATTCACATAGCATAACCATGTGTCACAAGTACAGCCGACTCTCGTATGTGGCGTTCCTAATATTATGTGCTAAATATTATTTTCTGTGACAGATCTAAATAAACTACTGTTTATTCAACAAGTATTTATTGAGTACCCACTACATGCAAAACATTATTTAATGAACAAACAGAAACCCTTACCATGCTGGACTTTACTGTGTAGAGTTTGGTTAACCCAATGGGAGCAACATTTTGCCCAACATGGGCAGGTTTAGACAATGAGTAATGTGTAGTCTAGAAGCTTGGATATGATGCAGAAATCACACAAGCAATGGAGAATGATTTTTCTTCTTGCAAATGCAAACTAAAAGTGTTGGACAAAATATTTGGGTAGGCCATTCCCTATCACTGTGGGGAGAATAAAAAGCAATAATGTAGCCCTGAATCCTTCATATTAACTCTTTAGCTTTCTATGCAGGTGCTCTAGGCCTAAAATAAGCTGGGAAAAATATTCAGAGAAGTTAGTATTATAAACACCAGACTTTAGGAAAATAGAAATATCCTCTCTATTTCCTTTTAGTTTATATTTCATAGAACTCCTTGGGAAAATCTTTTTCTCTCTCTTTTGTTTTGTTTTTCAGCAAATTCTTGTGTTTTGAAATCTGTTGTATATGTTATGCATATTTGTTCACTAATTAGTCCATACTGATATTTCTTACCTTTACAAAAATATTTTAAGTTCCTTTGTGGGGTTTGATAATTATGCTATTCCTATATATCCTTTAAATTTAGCACAGTGCTATTGAATAGTCATTTAATAAAGTTTGTCTGGTTATGAGCATTAAGAAAAAATGTGAATGGCTAGAAAAGAAAGAGATAATGTATATAATAAAGCAAGCATGGTCAGTAGAATATTAGGAGTAAAAAAGAATTTATGTTTAATCACTGTATTTGTTTTCTAAACCCATATTTCTTCTAAGACCCTCTCCTTTTACTGTTGACTGTAATATCATTGGTAAATTTGAAATGTGAACATTTTTACGAAGAAATGAGTTGGGACAATTGTTCCTGATTTTTGAGTGCTACTGAAGAGGAGATAATTTTCTTTAATCAATAGATTATGTCATGTGATTCTAAAAGTTAAAAACTCAATTATCAATAAAATTCTTAATGAATTACTCCCTTGAATGATTAGCATTATTCTTTTATAGACTTTTAATACTATACTACTATTTGAATAATTTAATTATCTTTCCTTTCAAATGTATATTTTTGGTCTCTTTTCAACTGGATACTGCCAGTTTATTCTTTCAAAGTTTGTTTACTTATAATAAGAAGGAAACTTCCCTTCGTGGATCACTAAGACATTCTTGGAAGTAAGGTTAATCAAGAGTGGCAGGTCTTAGGTATACGCAGATATAAAGAGAAAGGCTGTTATTTTGATGTGTTAATACTTTCTGGTAAGCTCCTTCTTTCTTCCTTGCCAGAATCCAGTTCTTATAAATTTTGAGTGTGTGATGTTTATTGCTATAACTCTACCCAAAAAGTTGGTTAATTTTTCCTATATAATAAAAAGGTAGTTAGAAAATAAAAGTATTTTGTAACGAAAAATAACTCTTAAAAAGGATATTTTGGAAGTTACATAAAAATTATAAAATATTATGAAAGAAAATTATAGAAAACCAAACTACATGAATTGCTATACCATGTTCGTGGAGAATATTACATTTTGAAAAGATGTTAGTTCTCCACAAGTATATTTATAACTTCCTATTTCTATTACAAGTTTTCTTTTGCGGAACAGAAAAAACAGATTTTCTAAAACTTTATGAAAGTGCAAAGACCCCTAATTAGTTATAAAACTCTGAAGAAGACTATCATGGAGGAACTTTCCTTATCATATATCAAAACTTATTATGAAGAAATGGTAATTAAGCTATTGTGACATTTGTTCAGGGATTGACAACTAAACCAGTGGAACAGACTGCCCAGTAATAGCTAAGTTAATATGAGAATTTACTGCATCACAGCTGTGCATTGTTAATCAGTGGGAAAAAGAGGAACTTTTAAGCAAATGATATTCAAACAATTGACTATTCATCTGAAAGAAGCAGTTACTATAAGAATTATTTTAGTTTGTGACTTAATTATGAATGTAGGGAAGAATCTTTATTTTACCAACAAACAAGATATTTTATGCTGTGAAGCCTCTGCTTGTATTTCTTGCCATTTTTTAATTGGTTTATTTTGCTTTTTCTTAATATAGTATGTGAACTCTTTGGAAATCAAGATAAGTAGCTCCTTATCATAACCACTGCAAGTACTTCTTTTGTATTTGTCACTTAGCTTACAGTAATTGTTTTATTATACAATGTTTTAAATTTTTATCTAGTCAGACATTCTTTATCAATTCTGGGTTTTGTATGTTGCTTGAAACAAAGTATTTTATGATTATAAATAAATTTCTGCCTTTTTTCTTCTTGATTTTATTTGGTTCTAATATTTGTCTTAGTATTCTCGGTCCATCTGAAATTTATTTAGTATGAAGAAATGTACTTTCATTTTCTTTATAAAATTTTGAGATCATTTTAATATATTTTTTCCAGGTTGGTTATCAATTTAGTATCACTTTGCTGAATACACTACCACATACTCCAAAAGTATTTGGGGTTTTGATTGGCTTCATGTTAAAATCATGAAAACATTCAAAGAGATTAAAAATTTTTAATGTATACTTAAAGAGGCTCTATTGTCTTGATAATTTAAGACTATACCTCCAAAAATGAACACCTTATTGTGCTGGTGGGAAATGGTGTTTAGGTTTCTGAGTTTAGAATAAGGCATTTCTGTACCCCAGCTAGTTTTCAAGGGTTTAACAAAAAATGATAGTATGGATTTTCAACTAATTTCTCTGACATAAGTGCTGCTTTTAGTTTGCGGACAAAAGAGCAGGAGGAAGTGAATCAGGAAGGGAGGAAATGGGTATGAATCATATATTTTTATATTTGAGTTGGTCTTGAATTCCTTTCTACACCTATTTTTTATATAGTTAAAAAAGTTTCACAACTATTTTGCAGAATATTAATCTTATAATTTGCATGCTTGATTATTGTTCATTTGTTAATTCACTTTTGTTATTTATTTTGCTAACCCTCAAATATCCTGAGGAAAAAAAAAGTTTTTTTCTTCCAGAAGGTAAAAAATTGTTATTGTCAGAGGTTTGTTTTTTCGACCATTTTGAAAATAATTCTATTTTTGTTCTTCTTGGTCCAGGGACTTGAAAGTATTTTAGTTCTTTCAAAATCTATAATCTTATTTGTTAGAGTTCAAAATTAAATTTTCACTTCTTGGTAGAAGTGTAGTATCACTGAGGTCATACAACTTAGGGGTAAGTGGCAGAGACAGGCCATACAGGGTTTTGTTCCTTTCTCTGCTTTATGGCCATTTAGAAAGGGTAAATATCATTTCCTGTTTCCACTTTCTCATCTTTGAGAAATTAGTGGGAGATGAGAAAAGATTGTAGATTTTCTGAAAGCAGGGATTTTTGTCTTATTCTCTACTATATCCCAGTGCCTAACACAAAGAAGGCCCTCTAAAAATATTTGCTATAGGAATGAATTGTGACTACATCATCTTTTTGAAAACCTGCTCTTAGACTTCACTGACAAAGCTCTTGGCTTGCTTTCTTTTTATTCTCCTTAAAGGTCTTCTGTCACCTGTCTCTTAGATGTCAGATTTCCTCAAGGGTATGTTCTAAGCCTCTCCTTCCTCTATGTACTGTCTCTATACAATTGTATCCATGTCCCTGGTTTTAATGCTATATAACATGAATGACTTCTAATCTCTATCTCCAGTCCTGATCTGGACAAGTATTCCTTCAGGTTGGATTGACAAGCCACCATGATCTGAATCACCTGGAGTATTTGTATTGAAATCCAGATTTCTTCCTTCTCCTTACTGAGTAAGGATACTGAGTAAGAATTAAGGCTGGGCATGGTGACTCAAGCCTGTAATCCCAACACTTTGAAAGGCAGAGGCAGGCGGATCACCTGAGGTCAGGAGTTTGAGAGAAGCCTGACCAAAATGGTGAAACCTTGTCTCCACTAAAAATAAAAAAGTTAGCTGGGCATGGTGGCGGGTGCCTGTAGTCCCAGCTACTTGGAAGGCTGAGGCTGAAGAATCACTTAAACCCAGGGGGAGGAGGTTGCAGTGAGTGGAGATCACACTATTGTACTCCAGCCTGGGCAACAAAAGTGAAACTGTTTCCAAAAAAAAAAAAAAATGGATTAAATCTGAGCATCAGCATTCTCAACAATGCTTACAAATACTTTCTTTTTCTGAATGAGTTTGAGACACAGAATTGGCTATAAGAAGACTAAAGAAGATAGTGTCCATAATAGCGAAATGATTGTTAGTGTAAGTGTACTGAGGAAGAAGTGATGGTTGTAGGGGAAATGTCACAGTGGGACAATCTGGGCCTCAAAAGATAAGTAGGAACTACAAATCATTTTCCAGATTCATCCAGTTTTGTTCATCTCTGGCAATAACCTCCTAGTTCAAGCCCATTATCACCTCCCACATTAACTATGAAAGTAATAGTAATGATAATTAGGATTATCTTTATCATCACTAGAAGAACCAGAAGGAAAATGAAAAGAAGGAAGAAGACAAATTACACTGATGCCTTGCATTTGTTGAATACTGAAAATATGTAAGACTCCTCTATGCACCTCATAATTTTCCCATAAGGAAGACAACAGCCTCCCATGTTTTTCTTCCACTATTGCTTGTGGGGGACCGGCACGTCTGCCGGGAGGCTCCCGGCCTGCGGGATGCCTGACCCCAACTCAGAGATGTTCATCACCTGGAGGAGAGAGTGCGCGGAAGAAAAGGCAGACAGTGGAGTCTGGAGGGCTACTCAGGCAGTGTCTGAATGGCATGCCAGAATAGCAAGTTTATTGTGTGCATAAGTCTGATTATATATCTTTTAGTTCTTCCTTGATGAGGTAAACTACATTGTAACATTAAATAGTAAGAACAGAAATTAATGGCATAAGAACTGAACAGTAAAAGCAGTAACAGATATCAATAGCTACATTGTGACATTGTTATATAAAAACAAAGTAAAGAAGGGAACATGTAGCACAGCTTGACTCACTCGGGATCCCCACTCAAGGTCAACAGAGC